>PVHX01003802.1:0-18971 GCA_004024805.1 Geosciurus inauris
CTGAGAATCGAATCTAGTGCCTCACACATGCTAGGCAAGTGCTCTACCACTGAGCCACAATCCCAGCCCCAAATTCCTAGGTCTTTGATCCACCTTGAGTTGAGTTTTGTGCATGGTGAGAGATAGGGGTTTAATTTCATTTTGCTGCATATGGATTTCCAGTTTTCCCAGCACCATTTGTCGAAGAGGCTATCTTTTCTCCAACGTATGTTTTTGGCACCTTTGTCTAGTATGAGATAACTGTATTTATGTGGGTTTGTCTCTGTGTCTTCTATTCTATACCATTGATCTACATGTCTATTTGGTGCCAATACCATGCTGTTTTTGTTATTATAGCTTTGTAATAGAACTTAAGTCTGATATTGTGATGCCTCCTGCTTCACTCTTCTTGTTAAGGATTGTTTTGACTATTCTAGGTTTCTTATTTTTTCCAAATGAATTTCATGATTGCTTTTTCTATTTCTATAAAGCATAATGTTGGGATTTTAATTGGAATTGCATTGAATCTGCCTAGCACTTCAGGTAGTATGGCCATTTTGACAATATTGATTCTGCCTATCCAAGAGCACGGGAGATCTTTCCATCTTCTAAGGTCTTTTTCAATTTCTTCCTTTAGTGTTCTAAATATCATGGGATATTCTAGCTAAAGTACTTTGTAAATGCTAAAATGTAAATATCATGGGATATTCTAGCTAAAGTACTTTGTAAATGCTAAAATGTAAATATCATGGGATATTCTAGCTAAAGTACTTTGTAAATGCTAAAATGTAAATCTGATTAGGTACTATGTTTGAATAATAGTGACCAAGAAGCCACAGTCTTAAGAGGAAGGAATTATGTTACAATCTTTTGTGCTTTCAGGATCTAAAAGAAGAGAAAGAAGTGAAGGGACTCATTTTAAACACTATTTGCACTTTTCAATGGCCTGTGGCTGCACATAAGAATGTTCAACATATCACAGAGAGTTAGGCTAAAGGATGGTCACAGAACCTGAGAAATACAGTGCAGAGGTTGAACTCCAGCCTCAAACAGGTATCCCCAAGCCCTCCCTGCACAGACCCTCTGTTGTCTACCTCCTATGCCAGCCCTTACAAGACATAGCCCTCTGTTCACATCTGCCCCTAAATGCAAAAGCACTCACTTTAAAAAAATGCTCTAAAATACACATAATACAAAATTCATCATAACTATTTTCAGTGTACATTTCAATTGTATTATGTATACTCACTCTGTTGTACAAATCTCCAGATCTTTCTCTTGTAAAACTGATACTGTATGCAACACATCCTCATTTTCATCTCCCCCAGCCTCTGACAACACCATCTTTCTGTTTCTATGAATTTGAATATTTTAGATGACTCATCATACATGAAATCATACAGTATGTGGCTTTTTGTGACTGGCTTATCTCACTGAACACAATGTCCCCCAAATTCATTCATGTAGCACACGTCAGTTTTCTTCCTTTTTAAAGCTGAATAATATCCTATTGGGGGCTGGGATTATGGCGCAGTGGTAGCGTGCTCGCCTACTGCGCATAAGGCACTGGGTTCGATCCTCAGCACCACATAAAAATAAAATATATTCTGTCACCTACAACTAAAAAATAAATATTAAAAAAAATATCCTATTGAATGTGTATACTGCATTTTGTTTATACATTCTTCTGTTGATAGGCACATGTTCCTGTTTCTCTACATCTTGCAAACGCTTGCTATTTTCTGTTTTAATTTTTTCTTTAAATAGTAGCCATTTGAAGGGTATGAGATGGTATCTCATTGTGGTTTTGATTTGCATTTCCTTAATGATTAGTGATGGTGAACCTCTTTTCATATGCTTCTTGGCCATTTGTTTCTTTTTTGGAGAAAAAAAGTCCTTAAAGTTCTTTTCCTATTTTTTAATCAGATTTTGTTGTTTAGTTATAGAAGTGTTTTATATACTTTGGATATTAACCCCTTTTTTTGTTTTGTTTTTTGGCACCAGGGACTGAACTCAGGGGCACTCGACCACTGAGCCACATCCTCAGCCCTATTTTGTGTTTTATGTAGAGACAGGGTCTCACTGAGTTGCTTAGCATCTCGCTGTTGCTGAGGCTGGCTTTGAACTTGCGATTCTCCTGTCTCAGCCTCCCAAAGTGCTGGGATTACAAGCGTGAGCCACCGCGCCCGACCCCTTTATTGATTATATCATTTGAAGTTATTTACTTCCAGCTCTGCAGGTTGCCTGTTTATTTTGTTGATCATGTTCTTAATGCACAGAAATATTCACTTTTATGTGGTTCAATTTATCTATTTTAAATTTTGTCTGTATTCTTGATTTCATATTCAAGAAATCATTGTTAAATCCTAAGGCTATGAGGCTTTTTCCCTGTGCTTTTTTCTAAGAATTTTATAGCCTTCTTACTGTCTTTTTTTTAACTGGAATTTTTTAAAAATTTATTTATTCTAATTAGGGATAAATGGCGGCAGAATGCATTTTGATTCATTGTACACAAATGGAGCACAACTTTTCATTTCTCTGGTTGTACACAATATAGTCGCACCATATGCAGTCATACACGTACCAGGGCATTGATGTCTATCTTATTCCACTATCTTTCCTGCCCCCATCATACTGTCTTTTTATGTCTATCCTTTCCAAATTCTTGGAAGATTTCTCTACTTCTTGTGGAGTCTGGACTAATTGTCCCTTTGTGGATAGAGCTGCTGGCCAAGGATTTTTTTTTTTAACTCAATCACATCACTTTTGGAGCAGTTTTAAATATTTTCCTAGTTTTAGGTTCTTCTAAAATTGACAGTGACTTTTCATTTTTGCATGCATATGAATCACATGAGGATTTTGTAAAAATACACACTGATTAGGAAGGTTTGGGTTGGATCTGGGGTTCTACAACTCATAAGCTCCTTCATGATACTAGTTCATGGGCCACATTTCGAGTAAGAGTGGATCATCAGAGATGATCATCAGAGAATGGTCCTTTGTTTCTAGGCAGAATATGAAGATCCTCCAATCCAGATGCTAAAATACAAGTTCTCTCTTTAGTTCTTATGCTCACATGACAAGCAGTTCCATAGAATTTCATATAGCACTAAATGCCACATTTTTTGTTATTACAAATTAAAATTTGGTGTCCGTGAGGGCTGGGGTTATGGCGCAGTGGTAGCGTGCTCGCCTAGCGCATGTGAGGCACTGGGTTCTATCCTCAGCACCACATAAAAATAAAATGAGGATGTTCTGTCTGCCTACAACTAAAAAATAAACATTTAAAAAAAATTTGGTGTCCGTGAACTATATTAGCAGATGATTAGAGTTTTCCATAAGGCTACATTATGATTTTGGGGGGTCCTAGACACTTTTGCCTTTGTAGATCCCTTCTTACACACACAAAAACCCCCACACACAATTATATTTTATGA
Source organism: Geosciurus inauris (assembly GCA_004024805.1). Taxonomy (NCBI): domain Eukaryota; kingdom Metazoa; phylum Chordata; class Mammalia; order Rodentia; family Sciuridae; genus Geosciurus; species Geosciurus inauris. The sequence goes on from PVHX01003802.1 coordinate 3,417, forward strand.
CTGCATTGTTATAAAAACAAATATAATATAGGCAGATTAATGACTGTATGTATATTCATTAGTTTCAGTTATTTCCTTCTTATTTTAAAATAAGACTTTTTGTGGGTCCCTTCAAATATCCTGAACCCTATGAACTGTACTTACTGTGCTTAATAGATAAGTTGTCTTTGGTTTATGGAAGACTAATTCAGAATTCCACAAGACTGGCAGCCATACAATAGTTGGCAGGTTGCTGAGCTCCCACAGTAATGGGCAGAGGCAGATAGTTCAGATTCCTACAATTTTCAGGCAGGATACTGTCTGAAACACTACATCAGCAACATTGTTGTGAGTTGGTCATGATTTTTAATTTCTGCTTTTCTTGCTTTTTAATTATAAAATGCTGTTGATGTACTTTACCTTACAGTTTGTATGGGGTTAGCCTAGAAAGTTTAATGATACCATTCCATATATATTTACTGTAATTTTCCAAACAACAGATTTTAATAGATGTGTTATTGTGGTTCAAATGTCAATCATTTAGTCCCTTATTGCTAAAGAAGGGATTTTATATATAAATTACGTATTTTATATATGAAATTTCTGGTGGTTTTTTTTTTGTTGTTGTTGTTGTTTGTTTGTTTTTAGTACCAGGGATTGAACTCAGGGGCACTCAACCACTGAGCCACATCCCCAGCCCTATTTTGTGTTTTATGTAGAGACAGGGTCTCACTGAGTTGCTTAGCGCCTCGCCATTGCTGAGGTTGGCTTTGAACTCTTCAATTTTCCTGTTTCATCCTCCCTAAGTGCTGGGATTACAGGCGTGCACCACTGCGCCCGGCTCTGAAATTTCCCACGGTGTTAATTTTTAGTTGTCAGAGCATGTCTATCAAGTTCATAGTCTTCTCTTATGAAATAAATGCAAACGAATCACATTTTTTCTTATGTACTTTTTTTACATCTGCAGAATTAACTTGAATGTTGAAGATGTCAGCAATGATGGTAAAACAGTAGGTAGAATCAGAAGCCAGAGAGGTGGTAGTATTACCTTGGACACATTGACTGAAAGTGACAAAAAAGAGATTACTGTGACTTCAAAAAAGAAGATCTATGATGGAACAAAATTCTGGAAGCATAAGGGGAAATAGGAGAATGCTGGCTTCTCATTCTACTGCCGGAAAAAAGATATTGCAGAAGGGACTTGTCTCCTGGGTTCATAAAAACTGACTTGACCATAACTACAAATGCTTTTATGATAATAAACAATGTTGTTTCTTCCTGTGATTAGTGTATTATAGCCTTACTCTGGCTTGTCTATCTGAATGGTCACAGTAACAATTATACTTGTCCAGCTTTTCTTCTACTATTGACTTTCCACCTAAAGGCACCTAAAGCAAGGAGGACTTACAGACATTTCCCTGATTTGTTAATCCTGAGATTAACCTGATTTGTTATCTTAGTTGCTGCATTTGACTCTAATTGGATCCAGAGCTTTGAAGGTTCACATTCAGCTGGAATACAGGTTAGTGATAACATTTGCCATTATCTTAGGTTCCAGGTCAAGTTCTAGTCTGTGCGAAAGGGTGGTTAAAAGGAAGTATATACCCCTAGAAAGGAGTGTTAGAATCAGAAATTTTTAGATAGTGATGACACAAATGTTCTTTTTAGCTTCAAAGGAGCTCATGAATCACTAGGTTCTGATGTGGAATATATTTCTCATTTAGAAGAGACCTATTAACAGCTATGATTTTTTTTAAAGGTTCTGAACAACTCACAGAGAAAGCAAGAAATTTCTTAAAGTTTAAATCTGGTTGCTAACATTATATTATTCTAATGATATTAATATGAATGGAACATTTAGAATACTTTGACATAATGTGAAATTACATTGCTTTTTCTGTCATTTGGGTATCTCTCTACAAATATCCCATAACAAAACTTGTTATATAGAATTACTGAAATTTATACAAAAATATGAATCATGAATTTAGTTTTATGTCTCACAATTATATGTGTACCTGGTCATGGAACAAGAACAGCTATTGTCAAATAGTGAGGTGTGCCATCATCCTCCAGAAAACAGCAAACAATCAGGAAGTCATTTTTTTGAGCAAAGGTTTTGGCTGATTTCAGTAAGAATTTCTGACAAGGAAATTAGAAATAGGACTAATGTATGGAAGCTCTAGAGAAATAGATTTCACCTTCTTATAAGGAAGAGCCTTCTTGGTTAGATAGAATAGACTGTTCCTGGCTTGGGCAGGGGTAACTAACAGGATGAAGACAATTAGCCACTTGGTGGAGATGCTGTAAAAGAGAATTCAAGTAACACATGGCTGTGCATTATGACTTTAATCTTGGGATTTTGTGATTCTTTATTTGGAGTCTGAACAGCTGTTGTTTTCAACTGCTTGAGATTTTATTAATAGTGGTTACAGGAAAACAACCATCATTTCTCACATGCCAAGTTAAAAAAACCAAAAAACTAAACACATATTAAATAGAGTGCTAGCTATTATCATTAACATACAATATTTAACAGAAAAAAAACCAAAAATTAAGCAACAATCATTCCTTTAAATAGGTCATAACAGCCCAGCTGCCATGAAGCAGTGCCTGCAATCCCAGCTACTGGGGAGACTGAAAGATTGTAAGTTTGAGGCCAGTCTGGACAACTGAGCTCAAAAAACCAAGGGGAGGGGGCTGGGAATATAGCTCAGCAGTGGAGCACCCCTGGCAGCCATGGGTTCAATTCTAAGTACCTCCAAAATAAATAAATAAATATAGGGCATACCATGGATTTGCCAATTAACAACTATATTATAAATTTAGACAGGATGATGGTTCAGAATTAGATTGAGCTATTTGTAAACCTTCTGTGAGGCCATAAGTAAATCTGCAAACCTCAGAAATACCATTCTCAGAAAGAGAACAAAACAGAACAAAAAACGTTCACAGGTAGATCTCAGTGATTTTCAAACTTCTGAATGTGCATCATAATCACCTGGGAAGGGAGCTGGGATTGTGGCTCAGTGGTTAGAGCGCCTGCCTCGCATGCATGAGGCACTGGGTTCGATCCTCAGCACCACATAATAATAAATAAAATAAAGATATCATGTCCATATACAACTAAAAAAAATATTAAAAAAAAATAATCACCTGGGAAGCTTATTAAACATCACATGCCTGGTCCCCACCCACAGAGATTCTGAGTCAGTGGGTCCAAGCTAGGGCCTTGGGCATGTACATATTTACAAGCTCCATAGGTGATTCTGGTGTGTACCAAGTTAAAAGCTGTTGACTTAGGAGACTAGTACTTGCATTAGGTGATAAGTAGTCTATTAAAATACTTAGAAGCGAGGCACAATGGCACATGCCTGTAATACCAGAGACTTGGGATACAGAGGCAGAAGGATAGCAAATTTGAGGCCAGCCTGGGCAATTTGTTGAGACTCTCTCAAAATAAAAGTAAAAAGAGTTGGGGATGTAGCTCAGTGGTAAAGGGTCCCTGGGTTCAGTCCCCAGGAAAACAAAACACACACACAAAATAAACAAAAAACACCTCTTAGAAAATAAAGTATAAATGCTGAGCTTAAGCACAATGCTTCCTATAATGGCTTAATAATTAGCTACTTTCCAGAAGCAGAAATTAAATGTTCACACTAATAAATTTTTGACTTGCTGCTACTCAACACTTAAAAACAGTGCAGGAGTCAAACTGGAGTTTGAATCTTGGCTATGTCAGTTACAATGGCAGCTTGGCTGAGTGGCTTCACCCAGCTAAGCCTCAGTTTCCTCATGTGAAAAAAGGAATTACTTATTCATGTCGTAGGATTGTTAAAAGAATTAAATGAGATTGTATAAATGAAGCAGTTGGCATGAGCTACAGGCAAGTGGAAAACAATCCATAAATGGATATACTATTATTATTATGGTGACTAGTCACTACATTATTTCAGTGTGATCCTGCTGTGATTAATGCAAGATTAGAAATAGGATCAATTTAATGAGCTGTATGTAACTATATATTTTACTCCAGGGTTGGGTGGAACACACAAGTGTTTCCATTATGCATGCTACAATCAAATGTTTTATCTATTTTAAAATGAGTAATTTTATCCAGTTTCTCCTATTTTTCATTTGTTTACATTGCCTATTCAGAAATAAACTCTCCTAAAATCATATAGCGAGATCATTTTACAGAAGGAAAAAAGGGGCCTGAAATGGCCAACTGTGTCACATTCTAGGCCACAAAGTAGTTGCAAGATATGGAAATCCAAGATTTGGGAGATTAACTTTATATCCAAGGCGAGAATGCCCTTCTAGAATAAAAGAAAATAGTTCTTCAGTGGTGAAGGCATATGTCTTAACATCAGACAAAAAAGTGATAATAGTAATCAGCAATCAGCATCAGTCTATTCTGTCTGTTCTTTCACATTAAATTGAATGTGAACATCTTTCCCGATAAAGATTCTTCAGTAATGACCTTCACGCCAGATCTACTAGTAGAGATCCTGATGAGGTGCTGGAGGTCCTGCGGATATAATTATCAGGCCACATGAATGAAAATGTACAGGGTACTGTGCTGGATACCTATATTAAGCAATATGTTACATTAATTCTGCAATAAAATATGCAGTCTTATATTAATGATCCATGTAAGTCAATGAATCCCAATGACAGTAACAGGGCTTTCAGATGTGTTCAATGACAGCATGGCAGGGTCTTGTTTCACTTCTATTACTAAATGAATCGTCTCTTGATAGAAAAACAGGTGCTAGTTGGTGGCTACAGCCAAGGATGGATGACTGACAGGAATAGGCACCTGGTTCTTGTCTGAACATTCTGGTTTAGTACAAAAACTCAGTAGCTCTGCTTCTTTGTTTAATCATTTATTCAACACATTTATATTGAACACTTATTTAGGCTGTATAGAGCTGGGAGCTGGAGGCACAATGGTTAGCTTGATAGACAACAGTCCTAAGAGGCTACTGACAAGTTAATAAATAAAATTAAATATAGTCAATTACATTGTACCATGATGGAGGGTGTACAGGGTACCTTCATAGCACAAATGAGGAGAAAAAGCTGGATACAAAGCAAAATTGGAAAGAAAAGATGAACTAAGATTTGAAGCCCCACAGAAGTGGTTTTTTTTTTTTTTTTCTTTTTTTTTGGTACTGGGGATTGAACTCAGGGGCACTCGACCCCTGAGCCACATCCCCAGCCCTATTTTGTGTTTTATGTAGAGACAGGGTCTCACTGAGTTGCTTAGTGCCTCGCCATTGCTGAGGCTGGCTTTGAACTTGCGATTCTCCTGTCTCAGCCTCCCTAAGTGCTGGGATTACAAGCGTTTTTTTTTAATTTTTTTAATTAGTTGTTGACAGATATCTATTTATTTATTTATTTGTATGTGGTGCTGAGAATTGAACCCAGTGCCTCACATGTGCTAGGCGAGCACTCTACCACAAAATAACCCAGAAGAGTCATTTTGAGAGGAGGTGGACAGATGGTTGAAAGGAAGAAGGCAGAGAGGGGTTTTCAAAAGAGGGAACATTAAGTGTGAAGGCTAGCAATTAAATTGTAGGGTGGGTCAGACAAATTGGCTGGGGAGCATTCTGACACCCAGTGGGGTGTGTATGTGGTGTGTGATGTTGGGATGAGATAAAGGTGGAGAGAAAAGCAAAGCCAAGAACATGAAGGGACTAATGAACCAGGGTAGGTAATTTAACCTTTATGTTCAGATGATACCATCATATTCCATACTGGAAAGATTCCTCCATTGTTACAAAGGATAAGAGATGATGTTGTAGGGGCAGACAAGGTCAGATACCAAAGGAGTAGTGGGAAGCAGATTTATTTATTTATTGGTTGCAACCAGGTTCAGAGGGAAAAACTTTCGCTGTAGACAATCAATCGCCCTGAACTCCGAGTTCAGGAAATTTTAGAACTTTGTAGTCAGTATATAGGGGGAGGTACTCAGGTTCACAATCTACACAAGTTCCCATGACAACAGGTTTTTCTTTCATTGTTTTGGGCAAATTAACCCCTCAAAGACACTTTCTCTTTTTTTGCAAGAATCAGCTCCTGAGAAAGGGAGAGCTTTTTTCCTTTCTTCTTCCCGCTGCCAGCTGTTTCCATGGAATCCAATTAGCCATCTTCTCTTATCTTCAAATTGTAAATATCCCTGTGAAGCTCACAGGCCCAAGGCCAGAGACTTTCTTAAAAGGTCTGTCTTGCTTATCACACTCTGCATTTATAAACACACTTACCACTTGAAAACCTTTACAAACTATTACATATCGTTTTAGACTAGAGGATCTACAACATGAGATAGTCCATAAATGTGAAAAACTAATAAAGGGGTGTTCAGCACCTGGAGTGTAGATCTCCTTCAGGCCTGTGGTCAATTTTAATTATCGTAAGACAGAGCAATAGGAAATAGGAAGCTTAACTACACTGAACTCTTTTGCAGAGAACCTTATGCTGATAGTCCTAAAATCAGATTTCTGGAGAAGCTTAATTCAGAATTTCTGTAGAGGAGAAGGTGTCACTACAATGACAGTGATTCTCTTAAACTCATGCCTCAAAGACAACTTGTAGAATAGTTTCATAAAATTTTATCATCAAAATAGTAGCCTATGGTATTTTCTAAATATACTAAAGCCAGATTAAGGTGCTAGTTAGGTCACTTGCAACAATGAGTCCAGGTCATTAAATCTGAGCAATTTCTGGGTCAAATTGAAGGGAGTTAGGTGATTTTGTTTCTACTATAGGCACTGGTGCTTTCATTCCTTTCTATCTAAGGCCTGTCTATCCCCAAATAACTATAAAATATGAGGCACACAGAAGTTTTGTGTACATCAATAATAAAACTCTTCCAATTAGAAGACAATGATGAAGAAATTCTTTCCACAGGAAGCTTAAAAAGTCTTTGTCTGAATGGATCTGGTATTTGATATATACTATCTGAAATTGCTAGTCCAGTGCAGAGACCAGGTTTTCCCAGATTTCTTCAGACTGATGTCATCAACCCCTATCCAGCTGCAACCACCAAAAAGAAAATCAGAAACAGCAAAAACGATCTCATGGAAAACTGAAGGGAGATGAGTAGAGCAAAGGGATGAGGGGCAAGGACAAGGGGATGGGGAGGGGGGAAAGACAAGGGGTGCACAAGAGGAAATACTAGGAAACAGTATTGACCAAATTATACTGTGTGCATGCACAAATATTCAACAACGAATCCTACCATTATGTTTCATTATAATGCACTAATTTAAAAAGAGAAACACTTTTATACGATTACACCCCCTCATGGACTTTATAGCACCTATTTTCACTTCTTTTTAAAAATGTGTGTACCTTTTTATAGAGCCTACAAATTTTGGACACAACAGGGACATGTAACAAGGTCTTTTTCAATAAATACATGGTTTTACATCTGTGTTTATGTGCATAACAATCTATAAGCAGCAATACATTTAAATATTTGATTAATTCAGAATTGATACCTTTCCACTTCTGTGTTGAAACAGAGAAAAAGTAGTAATAAATTCTAATTAGATTAACCCAAAGGATTTCACCCTCAAAACAGAGGAAAGAGTTGCTAAAGAGTCCCTAATTGTGCTATTTCCCTTTCTTTCCAAAAATAGTCATTTAAAACATCTGAAATTATCATTAGTGTCCTTGATAAGTACATGACAGAACCCTGGGCTTCTCATGATGCTGTGGCATCTCCTGGCCTAAGCTACATTCCTTTTCTATTACAGCAGATCACATGGTGATGGTCACAAGGGAAACCTAACAAAACAGGCTGGTAGAGGGCTGCCTTCCTGAAGGCATTCTTGTGTTCTAGTCTTCATTTTCCTGCTGCCTCTGAGGAAGAGATGCATGCTAATAGCTCATTCCTTATTTTAAAACCTCAGTAAAAAAATAATAAAGCCAAATACAAAATTCTCTTTTAGAGAGAATTCTGATGCTATTTCATTTCACTTTTTCCTTGTACCTTTCTCTAAAAATCAAATCAGGAAAGCCCAATTTGTAGCATTTTCCCATTTTCTTGATGTAAATATTCCCACAACTAACTATAACAACCAAAGTGCTGACTCTGAAAGCAGAGTTGGAATGTGCACACCTGACTGTCCTGGAAGTTGGTAAGAGCTGATTCTAGTACACTCCTACAGATGACCAAAGCTAAGCCCATAACAGACAACTCTAGCCAGCTGTGACCTCCACTGAGGATCCAGTTGCAGAGGACCAGGCAGGAGCTTTCCTTGCCCTGCTGTATTCTAATTCCTGTCTCCCAAATTGCGAGAATAACAGGCATTGTTATTCAGTGGCATAAAATAACATGCCACTAAATTTTTAAAAAACAAAACAGAAACAGCTTTAGATATAATTCACATAAAATACAATTCACTCATTTAAAGTGTACTATTCTATAGCTTTATGTTCAGTTATATATCCATCACAACTTTAGAACATTTTCATTACCCCTCCCAATCCCATCTCCCTTAACTATCACCTCAGATTCTCACATCCTCCTCCACTCTTTAGGCAACCAATAATGTATTTTCTGTCTTTATAGACTCGCTTATTCTTAGCATTTCATATAAATGGAATCATACAACTATGGTCCTTTGTGATGCTTCTTTCACCTAGCATGTTTTAAAGTTTCATCCATGTTGTAGTATGTATTAGTGTTTCATTCTTTTTTTTCTGGCAAATTTTCCATCATATGAATATATCATATTTTACTCATCCATCCATCACTTGATGGGCATTTGGGTATTTTTCACCTTTTGACTATCATAAATAACCTTGTTATGGACTTTCCTGTACAAGTTTTTGTGTAGATAGGTTTTAATTTTTCTTAATATTTTCTTGGATGTATACATGGGAATGGAATTGCTAATTCATATAACCCAGATCAACTATTTAAGAAACTACTAAATTCTGTTCTAAAGTGGCTGCAGTATTTTACATTCCCACCAGCAATGTATAAGAATTCTAATTTCTCCACATCCTTGCCAACACTTATAATCTGCCATTTTAGATATCCATACTGGTATATATCAAGTGGTACTTCACTGTGGTTTTGATTTGCATTTTCCTGATTGCTAATGATATTTAGTACCTTTTCATGTGCTTAGTGATCACATACATCTTCTTTGGAGAACTCTCTATTTAGATCCTTTGCTCTTATTTTAATTGGGTTATTGTTTTATTATTGAGTTGCAACTCTTTAAAGCCCTTTATTACTTGTACGATTTGCAAAAATTGCCCCTATTCTTTACTTTTTAAAAAAATATGTTTTAGTTAAACATGGACACAGTGTCTTTATTTTGTTTACTTATTTTCATGTGGTGCTGAGGATGGAACCCAGTGCCTCACATGTGGGAGGCAAGCGCTCTGCCACTGAGCCACAACCTCCGCCCTCTCTTTTTCACTCTTAATAGCATACACTAAAGTTTTTTTTTTTTTTAGTTGTAGATGAACACAATACTTTTATTTATTCTATGTGGTTCTGAGGATCAAACCCAGTGCCTCACACATGTGAAGCAAGCGCTCAACCGCTGAGTGAGCCACAACCCCAGCCCCATTAAGCACTAAAGTTTTTAATTGTTCAATTTATCTTTTTCTTTTGTTGTTCTCACATCTAAGAAACTAGACTAATCCAAGATCACGGAGAAGTATACATTTTCTCCTAAGAGTTTTATAGATTTTGTTTTTAAATTTTTATCTCTGACTTAAATTAGGGATATAGGTTGTGGAGTCTAAATTCATTCTTTTCCATGTAGATTACTTTATGGTCTCAGCAACAATTCTAAAAAGACTACCCTAGGGCTGGGTTTGTGGCTCAGCAATAGAGCACTCGCCTACTGTGGGTGAGGCACTGGGTTCTATCCTCAGCACCACATACAAAAATTAATAAATAAAAATAAATTTAAAAAAAGACTACCCCAGTTGTTTTTAAACCATTGTAGAAAATCAATTTATCATAAATGTGGGGGTTCCCTCTTCCCCAGGAATTCTTACTTGATATATGTGTCTGTTCTTATACTACTACTGAACATCCTCTCCCTCCCCTCCCATGCAGTGCTGAGAATAAAACCCAGGGCCTGATGTATGCTAGGCAAGTGCTCTACCACTTAGTTATATTCTCAGCCCTTTTTGAGACAGGGTCTTGCTCATTAAATTGCTCTGGCTGGACTCAAATTTCTGATACTCCTGCTCCAACATCCTGAATAGCTGGAATTATAGGTCTAACTATTGTCCCCGGCCACATCATCTTGACTTTAGTTGTATACTGCTTTTTTTTTTTTTTTTTTTGTTAATTGCTTTTATTGGAGATTAAATCCAGGGACATTTTACTACTGAGCTACATCTCCTGCACAAACCCTGCCCCACTTTTTTTTTTTTTTTTTTTTTTTTGAGACGGGGTCTAGCTAAATTGCTAAGGCTGGCCTCAAAGTTGCCATCCCCCTATGTCTGTATCCCAAGTGGATGGGATTTCAGGCATGCGCCACCACACCTGGCTTATAGAAAATTTTGATATCAGAAAGTGTTAAGCCCTCCAACTTTGTTCTTTTTCAAGATTATTTTGGTTCTTCTGCATTTCCATATTGTTAGCCAGAAATTATTGAGATAATCAACTCTAAAAAATTTATTGCATTTCAGTTTGCAAGGTTTCAGCCCAAGATCAGTTAGTTCTATTGCTTTGGGCCTGTAGTAAAGCAGCAGCACACCAAAGAAGTACATGGTGAAGTAAAACTGAACATCTCATCACAGGGCAGGGAGCAGAAGAGGGAGTTAGGATTTTACAGCTTCGCTCAAGGGCATGTACCAATGACCTAGACTCCCTCTAGACCCAAACCTGTAGAAGTTCCACCTCCTCCAAATCATGGGGATCAAGCCTGAAGTTGGAGTTGAAGATGTAAGATCCAAATTATAGCACAAATTTTAGGATCAGCTTTTCAATTTCTGCAACATCAGCTGGGATTCTGATAGGAATTACATTGAATCTATAGATTAGTTTTGGGAGTACTACCATCTTAAAGTGCTCCAAGCTATTTAACATGACCATTTATAGGTCTTGATTCATTTTTTTCAAGTTGTTTTCAGAGTAATAGTTTTGTTACATTCATTTCTAAATATTGTTTGATGCTGTTATAAATGGAAGAATTTTCTTAATTTCATTTCTGGTTTGCTCATTACCATTGTACAGAAATGCAATAAATTTTTCTATCCTGATCTTGTATCCTGCAACCTTGATGATATGCTAGTTAAGTTTTGGGGCAATAAGTATTTAGAACACAAATCATTCATTTATTCCTACAATGTCCACCTTAACCTCTTATTATGTTACCCTTGCCTTAGTTCTAGGCCTCACCCCTAGTGGCCTAGGTTATCCCCCTCCCCATTTTTTTTTGTGCTGGGGATTGAACCCAGGGGCTCATACATGCTAAGTTACTGAACTAAACCTCCCAGATCCCCCACCCCACAAGTCTTTATTTTTATGATACTGAGGAATTAACTCAGGGGTGCTCTACCATTGAGCTACACCCCCAGACTCCCTACCCAAAGGTCTTTAGTAGACCTTCCTGCTGCCATTAAGTCTCCTCCAATTCTTCTTCTACATTACTTCCATAATCAATTGTCTGAAATACAATCTTGCATGCAATTGACTTGCCTTAAATCATGGATATCAACTCCAACATAAGGACTCAAAATACTAATTTTAAAGCTCACAAAAATGTTTATTATCTGGCCCCTCATATACTACTTCTATCACCTTTGGGGTACCTTTTGCTTCCTACCATAAACCTTCAAACACTATTTATTTTACTGAGGTTATCTTTCCTCAACTCCTACTCATCTTTTTCCCTATGGCTTCTTTGGATTTTCTACTTTGTGAGTTCACAAAGTCCTGTATTTCCCTCCACTACTGAGCTGAACATACTATGCTAAAGTTGAAAATTGTGTGAAGGCAAAGAGCAAACCCAACTCATTTTTGTATTTCTAATACCCAGCTTCCAGTAAAGATAAAAATAAGAAAATGAGGCCTAAAATTGTGTCAAAATAAAAGAGGGTAAGATAATGAGACTTGAAGATGATTTAACTTCAGAGTCCAGTCTCCTGACTCACTTTTAGGGGATGATCTAGAAAATGGAAACATATAATCTATTCCCCTTCCTGAAGCTTCCTGTGACTAAAGGAGGAAGCCTCTAGTGAAACTTGGACTCCCTCTCATGAAATGTGAATCTTTGGCAACAGATTTCCCAGGAAAATTAGACTTGTGTTCATTTTTTTTTTTTTGGTACTGGAGATTGAACTCAGGGGTACTCGACCACTGAGCCGCATCCCTAGCCCTATTTTTTGTGTTTTATGTAGAGACAAGGTCTCACTGAGTTGCTTAGGGCCTCACTACTGCTGAGGCTGGCTTTGAACTCCCAATTCTCCTATCTCAGCCTCCCTAAGTGCTGGGATCACATGCGTGTGCCACTGCACCCGGCTCTTCCATTACTCTTTACTCATCTTCTTTCTCTTGGATTTGCAGTAACTATACACACATATGTTCAAGCCAAATAATTAGAAAAATATTCATTAATGAAACACTAACCACTTAGGAGAAAAATAAAGAGAGGAGAAAATCACTACATATTGTAAAGCTCTGACTTAGGCAAGCTGTCTTGGGTACAGGTATAAAATATTGGAAGAGCTTGTGAGTGAAAATCAAGATTTGAATGCAGGGGTCAAAAATGTGCCATGGGGACACAATTACAGCTTTGTTGGTTCTTCACACAAATAATGTTTAAGTGATCCTAAAGTGTTGAGTGGATCACAAACTTAATCAAGTGACTCAGCAAATCCTGTTAGAAGGCAATGCATTTATTGAATGCTCATCTAAAGTGTTGTAATATTTCTATAAATACAGAAATTCAAAGCTTACAGTCAAGCAGTATTATATATTTATTGAGATCTTTAATATCTTAAGTATACAAAAAAAAAAAAGGGAAGGTCAGGCCATAGTGAAATCATTTAAGCCCATTTAGGATTAAGGATTTAGATTTGCTTCTGGCCCAGTCTCCAGGAATATAGAAAAGGTTTCAGTTGATATAAAATGTTGACTGAGTATGTTAAGATAAATTTGGTGTAGATTTATCAAGGTGATTCTTTACCGCGGTATCAAAGAAGTTGTACAGTACACTGGTGACTTATTATCAGAGATCAGAGCTAATTATTATTTTGAAATGTTGAGGTGAAATCAGACTTACTTCTCATAATTCAGGTGCATAGAACCTATTTCACCGGATAATCACTCTGAGCCTCAGTTTTAAATGCTTAAAACTCAGGTCCCTGATCTTACCTAGCCCAGTACTCTGTCTCCTTCTAGCATAGTATTTGTGACTCATACTATAAAAGAACACTTCCTTCTGAAGGAAGAAGAAAAGAACACTTCCTTCTTAAGGAAGAAGAAAAACTTGAGGCTGGGGGTGTAATTCAGTGGTTTCTAGAACCTGTGTTTATCATGTGTGAGGCTCTAGGTTCAATCACCAGGACCAAAAAAGAAAAGGAAAAACTCAAATTACCTTGGATATAAGTGACTTTGGAGTTAAAAGTTCAATAATTTCATTTGAGACAATTCAGGGAATTAATTTCTTCTAGGCTAACCACACCCCTACAAAAGGAGTGCTCTGGCACAGCCTTCATTTTGTGTTAGGAATGCAATCTGTAATAACTGCATAACCACTGTACATTGACAATTTCACTATGTAATGCTAATTTTAGCACAGTATTTGTTAAAATGGTATTGAAGAGGAGAAGAGTAGGAACATTTAAAAACTATGGTTTTACATAATTTATATATTTTTTATAAAAATGATATCACAAACTCAAAGAGACACTATGTTTTTGCATATAATTTATAATTAAAATGTGAATTTTCCCCAATCAGCTTGAGAAAGAATGTTGCTGCAACAATTTAGGAAAGAAAAGTGGAAAACTGATATTTAGAATTTACCAAGCAGCCATATACTTAGTATAATTCATGATACCTGCATTGAATAGTACATAGTCTACAGATTTGCAATCTAAATTACATAGGGACAAAGATTTTACATGGTATGTAGGTGAAAATAAAAATGCAAATATCAAAAAAGAAAGAAAGCAACTTTATCTTAAGCAAAAAGCTGACTTTCAATTATATTAGTTTCTTTAAACGGGAACATTCACCTCTGGTTTCCAAGGAGTGGAATGGTACATGCCTGTAATCCCAATGTCTTGGAAGTCTGAAGCAGGAGGATTGCAAGTTCAAGGCCAGCCTCAGCAATTTAGCAAGGTCCTAAGCAACTTAACTAGACCCTGTTTCAAAAACAAATAAACAAACAAACAAAAAACAAAAGAAAAAGTACTGCTGGGGATGTAGCTCAGTAGTAAAATGCTCCTGAGTTTAATCTCCAGACGAAAGAAAAAATAAAAGAAGACATTAAGGTATTAATGGCTAAACAAGATAGCCATTATTTCAGTGTAACTAATAACAGTGTGATACCAAAGAACGTTAAGAGGTGTTTAATAATTTTGAAATCCTTAGCCCAAAGAAGGAAACATGACATGGAAATGATGTAATCAGAATTTTTCTGGGTCATGTCCTTATGAGGAAACCTTCCCAGCAACAATCAGTTCTACAAGTCATAATATGTAGGGTACAAGTAAAAAACTTGAGACAAAAAGTCCTTGCAAGTTATACTTTGATCCATTGGATGCCACTATTCTCAAGGGTGTAGTGGCGCATGCCTGTAATCCCAGCTGCTGAGGGCGTTCAGCTGAGACAGGAGGATGGCAAAGTTCAAAGCCAGCCTCAGCAACTGTAAGGTTCTAAGCAACTCAGTGAGATCCTGTCTCTAAATAAAATACCAAATTGGGCTGACGATGTGGCTCAGTGGTCGAGTGCCCCTGAGTTCAATCCCTGGTACCCCCCCCCATAGACATCACAATGTGGACAACATGCCATATGTAAGTATGAATACCATATATCTAACTAATTTTGGAATTTTTACTAATTTTTTGTTGTTGTGCTGTTGAACCTAGGACCTTGCACATGCTTGGCAAGTACTCTACCACTGAGCTATACTACCAGCCCTTTATATATGTAATTTATAAATAGGGATGACCACAATTTATAAAATTACTACTAAATCTAATTATCTTGAATTCTGATGTAAAGGTCTATTGATACCAGAACAAATAATTTTCCTTTTCTGCAGCTAGTCATTTAATAAAAAGCAAAATGTATAACATAAAGAAAAACTGATTTTAAAATATGCAATACAGTTTACATTTCAGTATGCAATTGCTTAGGTCTGTATCTTCTTAAAAGTATAGGTAAGAAATAAGGTTTCTAAACACTCTTTCAAAAGTATGGTTTTATTATTTTTTGTACCAGGGATTGAACTAAGGGGTACTTGACCACTGAGCTACCTCTCCATCCCTATTTTGTATTTTTATTTAGAGAGAGGGTCTCATCGAATTGCTTAGTGCCTTGCTTTTGCTGAGGCTGGCTTTGAACTCGCAATCCTC
>PVHX01003802.1:19071-136913 GCA_004024805.1 Geosciurus inauris
AACTATGGCATATCTAGCATTTCAGAAACAATGGCATGAAACAGAGAACCTTTAATCATATCTATGAACATTCCTTTGGATGTGAAATCATGTTTTTCATTTTGCAATGAAATTTATGATTTTAGAGAATTATATAACCAGAATGACAGGAGAAAGGAGATTAGTATTAGTCTAGTTTGAAAAAAGTATTCCATAGATTCTATTTGAATTTTTAGGTTCCAATATTTATATACAATTTAATTATTATACAATTAAGTCATAAGACCCCAAAGAAACATTTGGTTCAATATTCAATAATTAAGTTCTAACAAATGCAATTCAGCTGTACTTGTTACTACTTAACTGTTGAATGCTAAACCAAGTTTCTTTGTTATCTTTAGCACTTGGATAATAATGGATCCACACATATATTTCTAAAGTCTCAATGTTACAAGTTACTAAGATGACTACTAATAAACATTACTGGAATGTACTTAAGGAAGCTTTTTCTACTACACAGTCAGCTGTTGTTTTTTTCTTAAAAGTTGGAACAAAATACTGATTAAGAGATAAAAGTAGCAGAGTAGAAACTCAAGTCACATGTGATATGACAAATGGGGTGCCAGCTGCTACAAGTAGCTCATGGAAGCTGTGTATATTTTATAAATATCATTTAATAAAGTATTTGATTTCAAAGATATAATGTAGTTTCTCAAATATCACATCAGTCAACAGCTGCATTAATATTTGAATAAAAGCATTAAGTTTTATGTCACTTAAACACAAAAGTTTTAACTTCTATATCAGCTTATCTGAATAAAATATATGGGGTGACACTATTCTAAAACATTAGCTACTCTCTTGAAGAGTACATGGAGCATATGTCAATTACTATAATCACCATAGATTTCATTTTAATTCCAAATTAATGTCTTCAAATAACTGATGAAATCAACTGTAATTTAGATTTTATAAAAAATAATTTCTAATTATTATTTAAAAAGTGATCAGCAAACTTTCACTATTTCATATTTTGAAGATTTGCAGAATGAATTCATATTCCCTACATGAGGTCTGACAAAGCAGAAATGATTAAATTATTAGCCTAAGCAAATAACCTGAACCTTTACCATCAGATATACTTAAGTTTTAACATGTTAAGTTTATTTTGTTTCAATGGCTATACTTTTGTATAATTAGTTACTTTTAACAAATTAATTTTATTTTTTCTTTAAAAAGCTCATAAATAACAAAATAATAAAACATTTTGATTCTTAAAAATAATTAGTACCTATGCAGATCCAGAATAACATTCAGACTTCAGGTGTGTGTATATATTTATACATAATTATTACTCAAACTTATTTCAGTTCGTATTTAAGCATCATTAACTAATTTTTATTCATTCCTAGTATAAAGTGACTTTCCTCCAGGACAGAATGCAAGGACTATTTTAAAATTCAGAACAGAGGGCTGGGGGCTGGGGTTATGGCGCAGTGGTAGCGTGCTTGCCTAGCATGCGTGAGGCACTGGGTTCGATCCTCAGCACCACATAAAAATAAAATAAGGATATTCTGTCCACATACAACTAAAAAAAATAAATAAATATTAAAAAAAAAAAAAAAAGAACAGAGGGCTGGAGATAGACCTCAGTTGGTAGAGTGCTTGCTTTGCATGCATAAAGCCCTGGATTCCATCCCCAGCACCAAAAACAAACAAACTGCTAAAATTAAGAACAGAATCTAATGAACACCATTTAGGCAGGGGAAAAAACTGCTCATTTAGAAGCTTTTAAAATAAACTCTTTGTAGAAAATATTTTGAGAGGTCAAGACTATTGGCAATTGATTTTTTTAGATAAGGCCAAATCCTAAATATTGACTCAATATTCATAGCACTCCTTAATGCTATGTTAGCCTTACACATAAAGACAGCTGATGATACTTACTTAGAAAATTGTTGATGGCTTAAGAAACAGATCATGGTATAAACTGAAATTTTCCCAAATACTTAGGATCATCCTATATGTTACTCTCAAAATATAAAAATGGCATTTTTCCCCTTGTAAGTCCTCTCTCTGATATCAACAACAACGAACAGATAAAAATTAGCAAGAAAGATAACAGAATCCAATACTAAGACTGCTTTAAAAGTAATTCTCAAAAAATTTTGGTTTCCTCCAGTTTCTCCAAAGAAATTAATAGTAATCTCAGAATATACAGGTTTTTTTTTTTAACTTGTTTTGGTACTGGGAATTGAACCCAGGGGCCCTTAACCACATCCCCAGCCCTTTTTAATATTTTATGTAGAGACAGGGTCTTGCTAAGTTACTTAGTGCCTTGCTAAGTTGCTGAGGCTGGCTTTGAACTTGTGATTCTCCTGCCTCAGCCTCTCAAGCAGCTGGGATTATAGGTGTGCATGACCACACCCAGCAGAACATACAGCTTTAATAGGTAAAAAGTTTTCCAGTTACCTTCAAGCTTTTCCAGTGTGTGGAAAGTAGGATACACTATACCAAATATCAGTAAGTAAAATATATGGATTACAAATATACACAGAAGAATATAGAAGAAAAATCTGGAAGAGATAAGACAGTGGTTCTCTTTGGGTAGATTATGGGTGTTTCATTTTCTTTTTGCTAGCCTGTTTTTACAAGTATTCAGTACTTTTGTAACTTCAAAAAGAAGCTTATAAGGAAAATAACTACTATGTTCCCATATGATTTTTTTTTTTTTTGATAAAAGCAGAAAACACTCAAGGGCATTCTCAATGTAAGAAATATGCATTTCACATATTACATGAAAGTACCTGAAATTTGCACTTTATAGGTTGTCCTTACTTGCATGGATCTCACGTAAAAAGTTGAAACCATATAACTAGCACAGAGGACGGTAATTTAGTGGTAGAGCATCTGTGCAATATGCACAGGCCATGAATTCGATCCCTAGCACAGCGACCAAAAGAAAGAAACAAATCATACGACAGAAAAACAAATACAACAATCGTTAGGGATCAAGTACATTTTAGCTAAGGTTTTATTTTATGGCAGCATGAACAGGTGAAAAGAAAACTGGGGATCTGTGCTGTAGAACTACTCATTTTTAGCTGCTCTGCTATCACAAACCTCTGAATTACTAAATTACTTTGTTATACAATTTATGTCCAAAGATTCCACACTCTTGCTTTACTCAAAAAGAATAAATGCCAACTATTTGCAAGGCTTAGGCACTGGGGATGTGACACAGAATATGGTTTTTGGCCTCAGTCCATGAAAACAAATGAACAATTACAAGATGCTGGCAAGTACTGGTAATAAAAGAGGGCTGATGAGTTGTATGGCAGAGCACTGTAACAGTCAGAAAGGCTACAGAGATTTTCCAGGGAAACTGAGACCTAAAGATTAAGACAGTGATTAACTGGTTTATTTTTTTTTATTTTTTAACTGGGGATTGAATTCAGGGGTGCTCAACCACTGAGCCACATCCCCAGCCCTATTTTGTTTTATGTAGAGACAGTGTATCACTGAGTTGCTTAGTGCCTCCTCGTTGCTGAGGCTGGCTTTGAACTCAAGATTCTGTCTCAGCCTCCCCAAGTGCTGGGATTACAGGCGTGAGCCACTGTGCCTGGCTGATTAACTGCTTTAATCGGGGGAATATTGTTCAGATGAACAAAGCATTTGCAGAGGAAGTGTGATGTTTCCCACAAATTCAAACAAGTTCATTCTGGATAGTGGGGAGGTGTAAACCACACACTATGGTTTAAATGTGTACACAAAAATTTCACATGTTGGAAACAACCCCCAAATTCATAGTTAATGTTATTTGGAGGTAGGCCTTTGAGAGGGACTTATGATTAGATGAGGTCATGAGGGTTGGTGCGTTACCCTCCCTCCCATGGCATTAGTGGTTTTATTCAGAGGAAGAAAGACTGCAGCTAGCACACTTGCTCTGTCTTACCATGTGGTAAGGTCTGCTATGTCATAATCGAGCAAGAAAGCCCAAGCAGATGTTAAGCAGATGCTTGTACCATGCTCTTGAAATTCCTCCCCTTTGGAACTATAACTTGGTCTGAGGTATTTTGTTAAAACAGAAAACAGACTAAGACACCATACTTTTTAGACTCTCCTAAAAGGCCTTAAGAATAATATGGCACTAAGCAACTCAGTGAGACCCTGTCTCTACATAAAACACAAAATAGGGCTGGGGATGTGGCTCAGTGGTCGAGTGCCCCTGAGTTCAGTCCCTGGTGCCAAAAAAAAAAAAAAAAAGAATAATATGGTAGGATTTATGCTTTACAAATTATTCTGGGGCAGTATGTATAGAGGGTGCGTTGTAGGGATGCAGGGCCAACACCAGAGAGACCAGGAGGTCTGCTGCAATAATGTAGGAAAACCACTGGGTTAATGGGAGCAGTGAAAAAGAGAGGTAGAAAGATGAGAGAAAATTAGGGGCTACGCCAATACGGGTGAGTGATTCAGAAATATTTCAAAGATGATTCAGAGGCTTACAGCTTGACACCTGATAGTAGGGCTATTCAATGAGAATGGAAACCCAGAACCCAGGAGAACTTTTTATGTCTGGACAGCAGACTGGATGAAGGTACAAGAAGGTGTCAAATGACATTAATTCTGGGTGTACTGAATTTAGGATGTCTACAAGATATCCCAATGGATGCTTTTTTGTTTTGTTTTTTTTGGTGGTACTGAGGATTGAACTCAGGGGTACTCAACCACTGAGCCACATCCCCAGCCCTATTTTGTGTTTTATGTAGAGACAGGGTCTCACTGAGTTGCTTAGCACCTCGCCATTGCTGAGGCTGGCTTTGAACTCGCGATTCTCCTGTCTCAGCCTCCCTAAGTGCTGGGATTACAGGCTTGAGCCACCGTGCCCGGCTCCAATGGATGCTTTTAATAAGAAATATTTTAGAGCCAGGAGTTAGGTTTAGGGCAAGATATATATTTAATGATAAACACACAGTTTAATGTTTTCTTAATTTTTAAAAAAAACCCATGTCTATTTGGCCACCCAATACATTATTTCCCTTCAACCTCTAAAATGAGAACTATTAATGCAGATGGTAAAGGAAACCAAAGAAATAAATGATGTTTTTCAGAGAAATGATATTGAGTAGAAAAAGGACCTTAGGACATAAATTTGAAGAATATGAATGTCTAAGAAATGGGCAGCAAACCCTTCAAAAGGAAAGACAACAGAGGTGACCACAAAACCAGGGCTCTATGTCACAGAAGCTGAGTCTACAATGGAATGCATTTCTCATAAAGAGAAAACACCAATATGCTGAGAAACTATACAAAGTGTTGGGTCATTTAAAATTTCTTGGGGGAAAGTCATTTGGACCACTAAGTGAAAAGGATAAGCTCTCTGAAAGCCCTTGTGAGCTCTAGAACTTGCACACCAGAAAGGTATCAACCTTCATGTCTCCTGCTGTTGTTGAAGCTCAGCTGCAATTGTACAGAAAGGGACTGGCAAGTGTACTGCAAGGAAAAAGAGAGAAGAGGTAGCTCTTCATTCACTTGTTTAGTTTTATCCAAAGACTTAATGAAGCTTTTCTTTTTCTTTTTTAAATGGAAGTGGAAAAGTAAGTGGATATAAACTTTACTCATGATTTCTAGAAGGTGAGGTCTAATTCTAATCCAAGCTCCATGTTGCAGATTTGGTTTATAAATGCAATAGAATAATTCTGGAAGCAAGTAATTCTGGTGATTCACTGTATTCCAGGACTCATAGAGTCCTAACTCCTTCTTATCCTAAAAGACACTTTTGGATCAACTCCTAGAGCTTTGGTGTAAATCTGGTGTTACAACAGTCTTGGGTGGGTCCAGAACATTTTTTAAAAATCCACTTTAAAAATGAATAAAAATACAGAATATTTTAAGGCTAAAGAATCAAAACAAATGTAAATGGGGGCTGAATCCTTATTTGGACTCTTGACATCTCCCATCTGAACACTTTTTAGTTCAAAGAGTAATAATTCTGTATATCAAAGCAATAATATATAACAAGTTTTGCTAGGAAAAACACATTGACATCTGTGGGTTACCCTGGTAAACAGCAACTATATCTTTTTGTTTTATGACTAATTCCAGTCTACAAAGGAAAATACTGTGGTATATGCTATGTTATATTTATACTTATGCTGTATTTATTTTCATTATTATAGTTGGTGCTGTTCATCAATCAAGTAAGAGGTATGTAGTGTTTAGGTGTAATAGTGTAAGCTATTTATTTTACACTCCTATTCCAGAATAAAAAAAGGGGAAGAATAGTATGTCACAAAATTTTCTTTGACAATCTTTGTGACTAGAAGAATTAGAAATTAAAGGGATGTGGTTCAGTCGTTAAGCACCCTGAGTTAAATTCTCAGTACCAAAAGAAATTATGAGAGAAAGAATAATATAGGAGTAAATACCCATTAACTACAAGACTATTTCCATCTGAAGTAATCTAGAAAAAGTCCATCGAAAAATAAGTAGTGTATCCAGGTTAACTCAGTCAGCTGCTTAGAATCTTAATTTTTTTCATCAAATCAACAAAGGCAATTGGCATTACCATCTTATTCTTAAATATGAAGAAAGATAGCTGGGAATAACTGATAAAATATTAACTTAAATCTTGCTTTCTCAGATTCCTTGACTAATGTAACCAAGTACTTAAATATGATTTCTACTATCAGCATTCAATAGTTAATAGTCATAACTTCAATTAATTATCCATTGATGTTAATTTTATCAACTTGCAAAATATAGAAACTACCTGTTTGGGAATACTGTTTCAAAGGCTAGAAACAGAACATTGAACGTATACAACCATGTCTACCATTAGGACACAACATGTACCAAGTATGTTTAGAGGTGTTAGGATTTAATTCTTCAGTAGCCATTAATGTTTACTGCTGATATAAGTCCCCAGTGGATTTAGATAATTATATCCAAATACATCTCTGGATTCATATAAATAATCAGTGCCAATTACCTTTGAAATTACTGACAAAAATTAATTTTAAAAAATTTGATAATACTGGTTTCCTAATTTTTAACCCTTATTCAGGTCATGATCACTCATTACAAAATCCACTCATTTTATCTCTTGTAGATGCAAATTACTTGATTATAGTTCTCTATCACCTCAATAAACTATCTGTCTCTATACTTAGAAAGTTAGCAAAGTAAAGTATAGAAAACTTAAGAAAGTAGAAATGCTAAAAAAGCATAGAGACCTGGAGCAATTCCTCAGTTCTGTATACTGCTCTGCAGCAGAGTAACAAATGAGCAACTACAGACAGCAATTGTGCTAAACTAGGTCAATACAACAGCCCAAACACTTTGTAACCATTTTCTTTGGCTCTTTCTGGGGATCAACATTGTTCTAATTAAATGCTGTAGCACAAAAGAGCTTAAGAGCAACAAAAGTGGTCAACAATAGTTATTTATCTAACATCTTTTATCCAAGAATCTTAAAAATCATCTAACTCTAATCAAACTCAGTAACTGGGAGAGATAAGTACTAATGTAAACTGCAAAGGCCAACAAGAAAAATTGGAAATGTGTTTCTGAATATCTTTGTGAGCTAGATTCTGCACTCATCTAGTTCTGAATATATAAATGGAGTATTATTTGCCATCAACAACCTAAATTTAGGCATAAGAATGCAGGATTAAAAGCATAATACTTCTTCTTACTGTATTTCATTTGTTTATATTTATTTTTACTGATGTTTGATTTACTGAAATGTGATTTTTAAAATACTGTAGTCAATTATCTGATCCAATTATTTAACACTGAAATTCAAATTTATAAAAGATACCTTATTTTGAATATTTTATCTTAATATTAGTAGTCTACAGTATCACACATCAATCATTTTACTTATCTTTCCATATGAGGGCAAGGATTTATGATAAACTATATACACCATTTTCCTTGTGACCAATAGTAGAGTCTGTGAGATGGACACTGAGTGTAGGTACAGTCTGTAGTGAGGAAATCATTTTGTGCATGAGTAACATTAACAAACTTATAAAAGAATCAGACATATCTTTAGCCTCATTACCACCATAGTCAAACTATGTTAACTTGTTCAAATTCTCAAATGACACAATGATAACTGAAGGAAAAAGAACAGAAAGGTTGTACTTCACTATCTTAAGGTTTCATAGGGATGGTGATCCAGGCTTATGATTCAATTCCCACATCCTAAAATATTACTTCTTAAATTCCTCACCTCTCAAGTCATAAAAGTACAGTAATGTGGAATTATTAAAATCTATAACCAATTACTACAACTGATGTTCATTGTGAGGAATACATAGCTATATGAAATATAGCTATACATGCAAATAGAATTCAACAGGGTAACCTTTTAAACATTTTTATAGTAAGAAAGATGCTAGAAATTCTTATCAGTAGTTACTAACTAGGTAAATGCTAAAGATCTACATTCTTAAGATTACTAAAAAGAAATTCAATTTTATCTTTGCTCAGATGTCTGTTAGGCTTATTAAAGATAAGATGGGTGTTTGAACCACCAGTAGTAGAATTAAACCCAATCACTTTCAAGACAGATTAGATTTAGAGCTATCAAGAAATTCCTGAATTTGGTTCATTGACAGTAAAAATGGAATTAAAAAAGAAAGACTGCATACAGTCTGCTGGCATTTCATACTCACCAACGGAGGAGGTAGTAATGTAAAGTGTTGGAATTTAAAATACAAGGTCAGCATTAACTGTACACAATTTGAAACTGTAAGTAACTTCAAAACATACAGTAATAATTAGAATTTGTGTAAAATCAGAATTAAAAAATCAAAAAATAGAAATATTTAGTGAATTTACTCAAATGATGGAAGTTTACATGATACAGAAATGAAAAATATTAGAAATCTATATACAATAAAAAGTGAATATAAATTAGCCAACTCCAGGAACATTTCCAGTTAAACATTCATACAAATACATATTCACCTTTTTCTTTATAGAGATAACACATACATGAAATGAACATTCTGGCAAAAAAAAAAAAAAATCAGAGCTTCTAAAAAGACTCTCAAGTTTTAAAAATAGTATGGAAAATGTTTCAACAACAACATTCTACATGAATATAAACCCCTGATTTAATAAATTTCATGATTTTATCATGCCAGAATCATGGTTGTTTTTAATTTTTTGGTACTGGGTATTGAACCCAGGGGTACTTTACTATTGAGCTATATCTCTAGCCCTTTTTATTATATACTTTGAGACAAGGTCTTCCTACGTTGCTGAGGCTGGCCTTGAACTTGTGATCTTTCTGTCTCAGCCTTCCGAGTGGCTGGGATTATAGGCATGCACCACCATGCCTGGCAGGTTTCTTATTTTTTAAAAACAGATATTGGTATCATAACACATTGGCTTATTAATAATTAAGGCATTTGTATACACAGTATTTCAATGTGGACAAAAATTTTTAATATTATTTACTATGATGTTTTAAACTTTGAAATTCTATTCAACATAAGAAAATAGCTGCACACATTCAAGTGTTTTTTTTATAAAACACAATAAAAAATTAATGATGATTGGTCTTTGTGGTTCCTAGTAATAAGTCCTGTTTTATTTTTTCACATAGTATAAATTATATTCTTATGCAGGAACTACTGCATTAAGACCCAGTAGTTCTTAAACAATGTCACCAGATAACCACATAAATCCTAAATGCAGCAAAGGCGAACAATCTTTGTAGTGCACTTTCACCTCATCGAAGTTGAAGCTGCTCCTTTTGGATATTTTTCCACTTCAATGTGAAGTAGATTGTTAGGTTTTTATTAGTGGTTTCATTATGTGGCTTTTTAAAAGAAAAAATGGTTTCAATTTCTTCCACAGTTCACAGTTCTCAGAAGAGACATCATTTTTGGAAATCACATAGTCCAGGATGTTTTGAATAACCAAATGCTCTTTAGTAGATGAAATCTCTCAATGCAACTGTAATAAATAAGCATCTACATCCTTAGAGGATAAAACAAAAACATTTCATTAGCCAGCATGGTAAATACAAATATATACAACCCATTTTCTCTTCACTTTTGTTGACTGATTTGCCTTAGTTTCTCTCTGTGGCCTGTAGAAGTTATAAGATGAGTCTTATTCGACATTTTTATATGTACTTGTTTAGCACAGGGCCTGGCATACAGCACGTGTTCAAGAAATGCCAGCTAAGTGCTGAGTGAATGATTTAGTTCCTATGTTCAGATCACTCTGCTTTCATGGTTAACACTGACAGGAATTTGACCAGTGCTATGTAAACTCAAGGACTAGAGCTTGATGACAACCTCTGTTTTCTACCTCCAAAAAATTACAAATTGAGGGTTTAATTTTGTTTAAGGCCTATATTGGCCTTTTAATATGTTGGCCATATATCACTCAATAGTCTTCAATAATAAGCATAATACTTTAAGATTATGTTCACTATATAACTTTTCCTATTGTAAAAATTAAAATTTAAAGCAAATTTCTAAAGAAACAATCAGTTTTCAGTTCTACTGTCTAGAATGCAAAGCCTCCCTAGAGGAAGTGGATATCTATTTCCTAAAAATCTGACAAAACAAAAACTAAATTGATTTCTGTTTATAAGTACCATCATTAAGAATTCTAGCAGGGCTGGGATTGTGGCTAGAGCGCTTGCCTCGCCATGCATGAGGCACTGGGTTCGATCCTCAGCACCACATAAAAGTAAATCAATAAAGATATCGTGTCCACCTACAACTAAAAAAAAAATAAAAAAAAGAATTCCATAGAGTAAAATCACACACTGTGATAACACACTTGCTTAATGTCATTTTGTTTATGTTTCTGAAGGTATCCGAGAAGAATCTATGACATAAATTCTCTTATTTAGACTGTTTTCTTAAAACCAAAGAATGCATTTATAATTTTGGTTAATGCTTACTCATGATAGCAGTATGCCCCAAAGCAGGGTGGAAATGTTTCTTTACAATAATTTCTTCTGTAATATAATTACCAATGGTTTATGGAGTTTAAATACTGAAATCCAAACTAGCAACATATCTTTTTCTTTAAGAGGCAAATCAATAAAGATCAATGTTAAATTCATTCTGTGAATTAAACAGTTCCCTTTTTCAAAAAGAATGATATAAAAACAAAGTAAAAATTAATACCCTAAAACCATTTAATTCTGCTCTTCATATTTTATTTCCTGAATGTCATTGTCTTTAGTTTGATGTTGTCTTTATCTGAATTTTTAACTTTTTTTTCAAATACTGCTCTCTGATTGGAACTAGATTATCAAATGTTGCCTGGCACAGCAACATTCATGGGTATATATGAAACATATTCAATGGCTCATTCCTGTTTTTACTGCCCAGGTCACTCACACATGCAGAGGACATTAAACATTTGCAAATATGAGATTGATTTTAGACCTTCTTAGAATAGTACCAAATTATTTTACCTAAAGATTTGAATCGTTTGTTTACAAATGTACAACAGTATTATTTCTAATGTCTAACATTAAACTTAAATATAGATTACCTTAGCTATATTACCAGTATATCCTGGAACCAAAGTAAGATGGTTTTCTTGTTCCCACAAGCCACTTAATTGTTGTTTTAAAATCTGAATGTTTCTAGTAGGAAAAAAAGAAGAGAAACAAGTAGTAGGATATGAACTTTGATAGTAAACACAATCCAATTAAAAGAATTTTTAATGTCTAATTTTCTCCAGGAGAAAACTACATTATTTGAAGTCAAGTAACTATTTAAAATAGGACATGTCAATCACAGAAATTCAAGGCTATTTAGTTGTCCAAGTAGATAAGAAAACAACTAAGCATTTGCAGCATTTGGACAATCTGTTCTTGAGTATGAAATGGGAAATTCTGAGAGCTTACAGAGAAAATTATGGGTGTTAAGGAGATTGTTAGGATATTTTTGTGGCTTCATGACAATCTGGCTCATTTAGTCAATACCCACACATTTTCACACTAAGGCACTACTCAAATTATGATTATAACATAGTTTTTAGATTTGTAATGAACATCAGACTCTCAGGTTAATGTCTATATAGCCAAAGAACCTTGCAGAATTCCTCCATTCCATATTTCCCTCCCCTACTCATAGAATGGATATGGGGGTTAAACCACTGTTGTGCTTTTTCTTTCTAAAATAAAGTGTAGGGTTCTGCCAGGAGGGATACAGAGGATTAGTGGGTTCTGGAATTTAATTTCCATGTGTGATTTTCACAAATGAACAGTGTCTTAATATTTCTTTGAAAATGAAGAGAATAAATATTATAAACTGATGATCATGGGATAAATTTACTGCCTTGTTTAGTTAAGTTGCTTTTTTGAAGAAAACTTCAGCAAAAAATTATGTTTTTGTTATTTGTGGTGTTGGGGATTAAACCCAGGATGAATTTATCTTCAAAGTTATACTCACCCATCACTTATAATTTCTGTTTTGGATGATAGTTCTGACCACCACCTTTTTATTACTGCTTGAAGCCAGTTTAAACCAACTATTACGTATCTGAAATGACATTATATTACAAAATTCGAGTGTTTTCATCCAAGAAGCCTTTTAAAAAGATGATACTGACCCCCCAACACACTGACCTTTCCCCTTTTAAAAACATTTCACTTCTTTTATGATGTATTTCACAAAACTGTATTTTATGTAACTTCTTTATAGATGGTTTTATAATTGTTCTTTAGTCATTTCACATTCTTTTCCTAATTTACTATAAGCTCCTTGAAAACAGAAAACCATGAATAGCCCATGGAGCCAAATCTACTACTATGTACTCACAACACACAAAATCAAGGATGTTAAAAGAGAAAACTGAATTGAAATTGAGATTATCACTTACTCTTCAAATTTGCTTTTAAGTAATGACTTTACAAGAGGCAGTAAGTCTACACAGCAGCCAAGTGAGATATATTGTTTTTCTTCCTGTAAACTAAAAGAAATCCTTAGGTTATGAAAATACAAACAGCCACAAATTGACCTTTTTAAATTTACTGAACTTTTTTTCTCTGGAAAAAAAAAAAAAAACTAATTTTACCTATTAGTGAGTACAGGCAGGCAATCTACCACAACTCCAAGATCTTCTATCCTGGGAGTATAAAAAGAATAGCATTGCTTAGAAAGCCAATTTCCTTATTTACTTTCATATTATAATTTTCATACTGGCTTTTAGAAATTCATTAACAAATACTCCCAGTGTCTATGATGAGTCAGATACTGGGATACAGCAGAAAACAAAGAGATAGGACTTGCATTCCAGTTTCTGAGGGTGTGTAGGAGGTAGGGGTGGGCTCGCAGAGATAGATAGGAAACAAACAAGTAGAATATACAAAATTAGGTTGATGATGATAAATACTACGGAGAAAAATAAAACAAGAAAGGAGACAGGGAGTGATGAAATAACTATATTTAAATAAGGTAATTGAGGAAGTCCTCAATAAGGTAACATTTGAGAGACTTGAATAAAATGAAGGTAATATACAGAAGTTTTTCTGTATTCTGGTTACTGTTAGACTGGTGATGAATGTAATTTAAGCCATACTGTCTCCATGGAAACTAAATATAGTTTAAGTTTTTAGCAAATAAAAACCATAGAAAAACAAGAGGCATTTCTAATATCACACTGAAAATTACTTGTAGTGAACTAAGAGCATAAAGCGCCACACTTACCTCACTAAATAAGCTACAAGTTCACTTATACTTCTCTTTCTCCAGAAAGTTAAAGCTACATTCAATCTCAAATTCCTGCTAAACAAAACTTGGGCCATTGTTTCATGATCCTGAGAAACCTGAAAGGCAATAATCTAATTTGTTAAAAAGCACACTGAAACATGATATTAACTATTTTTTTTTCAATTGAAACAGTCTACTGACACAGTTTTAAATTATGCAAAGGTGACTCCTTACACTGGTCTCAAAGAAGAATACTGAAGGTGAACACAGTAAACAAATGATGTGAACAAATATAAAATCTTGTCTTTTTCCTGCTACAATTTTTATTTTAAAGCCCAATAATTCATACAATAAATTATTTTTAGCTCACTCACAAACCTAGGATAAAAGGAAAAGGTAAACATAGTCTAGACATTACCAACTGAATGGTATAAGAAAGAAACCACAAAAATTGCATTCTGTGACAAGTAATATAGTATCATTTAAATGTGTCTACTTCTATATAATAAGGCAATACAATTTTGTTGTAAAAGTTTAAAACAGAACTAAATAAGATCAAAACTGGGGGACCGAGGTTATGGCTCAGTGGTAGAGCACTCACCTAACAAGTGTGAGGAACTGGGTTTGATCCTCAGCACCACATAAAGATAAATAAATAAAGGTATTGTGTCCATCTACAACTAAAAAATATATATAGAGAGAAAAAAAAAGATCAAAACTGGATATTCTCTACTGGCCTACAAAAACATCCAGTTTCATTCCCTAGAAATAATCACAACTAATAGACTGGTATGTATCTTTCCAAACCATATTCTGGACAAGTAGGTACATATGGTTATACTCTGAAAAATTAAAATAAAAAATTATGTATTAAAATTAAAATTATACATTATATTAAAATTAAAATTATATATTTTAAAACTTTGCTTTTACACACCTATAACACATGAACATATTTCAACATCAAAACATAGATTGGCTTCATTTTTAAAAAATCAACAGTATATTCTCCAGTCTTTATATATCATGGTTTATTTAGATTGATTCTGGTTTTCATCTATTAATACTATGTATCAGTGCACATCTTGATGTATGTAAATATGTGCACTTTTGTTACAATTAATTGTATAATTAGAATAGCTAGCAGGTTTGCCTGAACAAAGCTTCCACTAGGCAATTCTGAGAGCCGAGCAAAATGTGCTTAGATAATGGGCTTTGGTGAGTCACTTTTTAGGCAAGATTTGTCCTTTTCCTTTCCTTTACATCTCTACTGCCAACTTGTCATTCTGGATATTTATAGCGGCCTGTCAAGCATTTCACCTAATCTTATATACTGCTAGTTTAGAGAAATGGAAAAAATTATTGATTCACATTTGGTTAATCTAGAAAATCATCTCAGGGAGGTACTATCACTCAAATAAGTCTGTATTAAATGGGTACTAAATTATTCTGATAGAAGAATAAAGCAAATAAAATAGCCAATAATATCATAGGAATAAAGCTAAAAATGATTTAGAAAAATTACTTACCTCAGAAAAAAACCCACTATATTTAGATGATGGGCTTTCTGTCTGTGAAGAACCAGAGTCACTGGAGTTAACCAAATATGTTCGACTATCATGGCGTAATTTTTCAGGCAGGTGGCCTGCACAAGCCAGTTCATTTTCTTTATTTGCCATGTCACAGCCCCTACTTATAGGGGACTGTTTTTTTCTGTAACAAGGATTTGGAAAAGGATGTTGAACTTTCTTTCTGCGGTAGATCACCTTTCGTAGTTTATCTGGGCTTTTCACAGCTTGTCCGACTGTTCTGTAATAAGAATTTATTTTCTTAAGTGAAAAAATATGAAAACTTTGAAGTTTTCAAACAGAGAGATTTAATAGGCCATATTTTGTGACTGTAATACACTAAAATTAGAAGTAATTTGAATAAAAAAGTGTTAACTTCTAGTGGAAGAGGAAAATAAAAAAGAAGTTACAAATTAGTGGAAGACAATGAAAAGAATGAAAATAAAGCCCAAATGAAAATAACGACATAGATACTTTTAAAATGAAATATTAAAAGGCCATTTGGGTAAAAGAAAATTACAACTCTTTTGAGATATCTAGTCTTTCTCTAACAAAGTGATAAATAAACTGTGCCAGTTTGAATATTTTTAACATTATTTGGACTAAGGATAAGTATATGTAATTTGAGTATGATTAAACACAACAGAGCAAACTTCAAAGAATATTGTGGTTCTCAAATGTTCTGGTATCAGGATGCTTTGCACTCTTAAAAATTTTTAGGGTTTAAAGAATTTTTTATATGGGTAATATCTATTGATATTTACTGTATTAGAAACTAAAACTGGGAAATTTTTTAAGTATTTGTTAATTCATTTAATAAATAATAGACTTATTACATATTATTATGGTATGAATCTTAAAAGTCCCCCAGAGGCCCACATGCTTAAACGTTTGGTCAACAGACTGTGGTGCTAATAGGAAGGGATAGAATCTTTTACAAGGTGGAGGAGCCTAGTAGAATAAAGTTAGGTCATTGGGAAAATGCCCTTGAAAGTGATATTGGGATCATTGACCCTTCCTCTGTATCTTTTTCCCTTCCTAGCTGCAACAAGACAGTTACTTTTGCCACATGCTCCTCACCATGATGTATTGCTTTGCCATAGACCCAAAGGCAACAGGGCCAAGTGACCATGACCTCTGAAACTGTAAGCCAAAATAAATCTTTCCACCTTGTAAGTTTTTTATTTCAGGTATTTTTGCTGACTAACATTCATACTAACAGAATATTTTACCAACTCTTCCTCCTAAACCAACAAAAAACTATTACATAGATCAAAAACAAACAAAAACAAGTGACAGCAATGTTTTACGTTTTTGCAAATTTCTAATATTTGGTTTAATAGGACACAATCGTATTCTCATTTCTGCTTATGCAGTTTATCTCTTATAATACCAAATGTCATGTCATCTCTGGAAAACTATCATACATTTGCAAGAGAGAGAATATAAAGAAAAATACGTTTTAGTATTATTATGAAAATAGTTTTGAACTCACAAACTCTCTGACATGGCTTCAGGAATCCCTAGGTCCTGATCACACTTTAAAAACCAGTGTTTTTGTTTTGAAAGGTGATTTTAGAGTTAGGTACATCTGAGAATGGATGCCATGTTTACCTCTTTTTGACTGACTCTGAATAAATCAGTTTTGTTGTCTGATCTTAAGTTTTCTCACTAACTACTAGCGGTAACGATACTTATTGAGCACGACTGTTAGAAGGAAAAGAGATAATATTGATATTCGTATTAGTGCAATCTGGCACAAAGGAGCTGTTTAATAATAACTATTATAACAGAATATTTATTTTCTCCATATTTTCA
This sequence comes from Geosciurus inauris, assembly GCA_004024805.1. Classification (NCBI taxonomy): domain Eukaryota; kingdom Metazoa; phylum Chordata; class Mammalia; order Rodentia; family Sciuridae; genus Geosciurus; species Geosciurus inauris. The sequence continues at coordinate 36,143 of PVHX01003802.1, forward strand.
TCATTACCCAGCTTTTGATATTTGCTGTTGCACACAAACTTTATAAAAGTTATTACCTATTTATATAAGCAGCCAACTGTTTTGGAGATTTCTTAACCTGAAAAAAAGAAAGTAAACAGTTGTGGCACATTAAATTCTTTAATAAGGTTCTATGTCAACTTTATGACTAATGTCGATTAAACTAAAATTCAATACATATATATGTATATTTTTAAAAATATTTTTTAGTTATAGATGGATTCAACATCTTTATTTTGTTTTATTTTTATGTGGTGCTGAGGATCAAACCCAGTGCCTCACGTGTGAAGCAAGCGCCCTGCCAATGAGCCACAACCCCAGCCCCTATATATTTTTTATAATTTTTTTTTTGTAATTTCTTTAGTTGTATATGGACTCAGTACCTTTATTTGTTTTTATGTGGTGCTAGGATTGAACCCAGTGCCTCACACATGCTAGGCAAGTGCTCTACCACTGAGCTACAACTCCAGCCCCAATAGATATATTTTTGAGGTTAAAGCTTTTTCTGTCCTAACACTCGATCATTAGGCACAAGCTGGATATAGTGGTGCACACCTGCAATCCCAGTGATTTGGGCTAAGACAGAAGGATCATAAATTCAAAGCCAGCCTCAGCAACTTAGTAAGGCCATAAGTAACTTAGCGAGACCTGTCTGAAAATATAGAAAGGGCTGGGGATATAGCTCAGTAGTAAAGTGCCTCTGGGTTCAATCCTCAGCACCAAAAAAAAAAAAAAAAATCATTAGGCACAACATTGTAGTTAGGTATTTGTGACAAGGAAACATATTCATCTTCCTATTTTTCACACCACTAGTCACATATTATGCTTATAAGGTGCTTAATATGTGAATGGAGGATTAATATGATTTAAAAGAAATTATATCAATACTAATAAACTTTGTAATGGTGAACAAAAAGAATCTCTGAGCTTCCTTTTTTTTATTTGTTCTTTTTTAAAAATATATTTTAGTTGTCAATGGACCTTTATTTTATTTATTTTTTCATACGTGGTGCTGAGAATCAAACCCAGTGCCTCACATATGCTAGGCAAGCACTCTACCACTGAGCTACAACCACAGCCCTTTTATTTGTTCTTTAGAGTTATACATGAGAGTAGAATGTATAATGTATTTTGACATATTATACATATATGAAACATAACTTCTCATTCTTGTGGTTGTACATGATGTGCAGTCACATTGGTCATGTATTTATACATGAACATAGGAAAGTTATGTTCAATTCTGATCCTCCTCTTATACCAAAATATTTGAATTACAGCATATCAAAACAGTATACTTAGCAAAAAGTTTTTAGAGCTTTAGGAATGTAATGGCTATCCTTGAATAATTCTGCTTAGTTCTAGAATATTAAGCAAAATCATTACCCTCCCATTATTTAAACAATTTAACCAGAATTATCTATAAACCTGATTATTTAAATGGACTTCCCATTTCTTAGAAACCATGGACTTACCTCCTTCATGTTCTTATTAGTGAAATTAGAGATCTTTTTTCTAGGAAGATCAATGGAATGATCCTCAATATTATTACAAAAGTTTCGTTTTTTAACATTGTGAGTTTCAGATGCCATAATCTCTTAAATACCTAAAGAAAATACAAAAAAGTAAAGAATATGATCATTTCTTGTTGACACACAAACATCAACAGCTTCACACTACGTAAAAGAGGCATATGAGTTAAACAGAACACTATTTTATACATTTTTTTTAAAATTTGGTATTGGAGATTGAACTCAGGGGTACTTGACCACTGAGCCACATCCCCAGCCCTATTTTGTGTTTTATGTAGAGACAGGGTCTCACTGAGTTGCTTAGCGCCTTGCTACTGCTGAGGCTGGCTTTGAACTCACGATTTTCCTGTCTCAGCTTCCCAAGCTGCTGGGATTATAGGCATTCACCACCATGCCTGGCTATCTTACACATTTTTAAAACCTTAAACACAAAGGAAACATAAAGCAGGGTATTCCAGGAAATCAAGGCTCTTTCTGTTCTCATTCTTTAGTCACAACCAGTTGCAATTTTATTGTATACTTTTGCCAAAACAATAGGTCAATCTCCCTATTTCCCATATCACTAGCCATTTTGATAAAATCAGAATTTAGGTCCGTACATTTAAATGATATTTATGATATACAAAGGTATAGAAGCCTAAAATATTGGAACTACATGACTGTAAAATAAAAAAAGGAAAGACCCTTTGCAACCAGAGGAACCAAAGTCAGATTACATATATCTGAACATATATCTGACTTGCCCTATGCCTAATCTTTAATATTTTTTCCTTTATTCTTGTAGCCAGTTCTTCAAAGTTATCCTCTTCTTTCAGGAGAGGGGGGATCGATCCTTTCCTATTTCCTTAATATCCCCAAGTAGTGGAAACAGATGCTATCATTTCATTTAAAAAAGAGAAAGTCAGTAATTTCCCCACTTGTAAATTGGTTTCATACAGGAAATTTATTTTAGGTTATATCCTGAACATAAACTCCTCCCTCATTCTTTTCTTCATATATTATTATTAAAAAGCATTCACTATATGCCAGGTCCTGGAGTTAATAGGATGATACTCAGAGATCCTGTTCTAAAGAATCATTTAGGAAGTTTTTTTGAAAATATACCTTATTGAGCCCTAACTTTAGAGACTCTACTCAATAGGTTTCTGGAGCAGGGCCTAAAGCAACTATAATTTTTTAAAAAGTTCCATGGGTATTTCTGATGCACATTCCATATTTTCCAAAAATATGCACACACGTCAAATTCTGTAAATAATTTTAGAGTGCTGTAAGATATCCTGCAGCTAAATAATGGACAGCCTTCCCACCTGTATCTCTGGGTTAAGAAATCTCGAGGGCAAGTTTTTTTTAAAGTAAATAAATAATTCCAATAATACCATAAGCATTCTGACAAAGAGGCATCTGGACAATCAGCAAAGCTTAAATGAGTCATAGAGGACAAACAACACATTGAAAAAATAGCTTGCATAGAACTGAGAGGTAGAAAGAAACATGGTTTATTTGGCAATCTCTTAAGTAGATACATGTGGTTGGGGCTTAGGCTGGGAGCCCGTTGTAACAGAGTGAGAAGTGAGGCTAGAGAAATATACAGCAGATAGACATAAAGGGGTTTGTCCACACTGCTAGCCTTTTTTTTTTTTTTTTTTGAATTAAAAAAGGGCATTTTTAAGTGACATCTAATGGATTGAACACATATTATTATTTCTATCCTTTCCTAAAACTCCATTAAAATAAGAGTAGGAGTTTTTTAAAGGCATAAAACCTATGACCACAAAGAAAAGAGGAATGAAGGCAACATTTTACAAACTGCAAAGCTGAAGTGGTCCTTGACTTAGCAGATCTGAGAAACCCAAATTCTAAATCTGCAATGAGAAAAAGTGAAAAGCACATTCCTTCAAAGGTTTAGGAATTGACAATACTTACTCATGAAGCAGGATAAAGCTGACCCTAAGAACAAGTAGAGAGATTGAGTATCTATTTAAGACACATTTGAGAAACCCAAATCCTGAATCAGCAATTAGGAAAAGTGAAAAGCAGAATCTCCAAGAGGTTAGGAACTGGCAATATCTACTCAAGAAACGGGGATGAAGGTAACCCTAAAACAAGTAGATGGATTGAATATTAAATACATAGCTAGTTCCCTTTTCTTTTTTTTTTTGGTACTGGAGATTGAACTCAGGGGGACTCAACCACTGAGCCACATCCCCAGCCCCATTTTGTGTTTTATGTAGAGACAGGGTCTCACTGAGTTGCTTAGCGCCTCGCCGTTGCTGAGGCTGGCTTTGAACTCACAATTCTCCTGTCTCAGCCTCCCTAAGTGCTGGGATTACAGGCTTGCACCACCACGCCCGGCCGCTAGTTCCTTTTTCTATTCCAGTAAAATATTGGAGTTTTATTCTATAGGAAATGTAAAACAGAGTCGTTGGGATGAGAAACACCAGGCATAAATATGGTCAATATGGTCAATAGGAACATATTCTGAATCAGAGAAATCAAGTAAAAGTTTACATGCTAAATGATGAATGCTTTTACCTTTTTTCTATCATGCAAGGAAAGAGGGTAGAAGATGCTTTGGGAACTCTGACCAGCCCTATAAATGAATAAACACACACACACACACACCACCCCTAAAAAACTGAGATTATGGTGATCAGAGCTCCCAGAGAACTGTTCTACATCTTGATTATGGTGGTGATTACCTGTGAAGAGTAATAGAAATCACTGTGCACTAAATGAGGTGTAATTTTATTTTGAGACAGGCCCTCTCAAAGTTGCCTCTGCTGGTCTCAAACATGTGATCCTCCTGCCTTAGCCTCTTGAGTTGCTGGAATTACAGATCTGTGCCACTCCCTATAGGTGTGAATTCAAGGCTGAATTTTTATTTTACATAAGTTATACTTCAATAAACCTGACTTTAGAAACACCTTCAAGAGAGATGAAAATATATCCATGAAATGGAAATGAGAAAAAACAAACCAACAAAAAAGATTATTGGAAATTCAAAAACAATAATATAGTAGAAAAATCCAACAGAGATTGGAAGAGAAAGCTAAGGATCTCTCCTAGAACACAGGGAAAAAAGATTAAAAACAAACTAACAAAATCAGAAGTTTGATTTATAGGGACCCAATAAAGTGAATATGATAAAGAATAGAGAAAAAACAAGGAGAAATTTTAAAAGAAAACTGCACAAGGTTGAATGACATGAATTTCCCAATAAAAAAGGCACACCTTTGAGTCACATAATGGAAGAAAAAGTACAACACTGTCAAATTTCAAAGCACCTGAAAGAGGTACAGAAGGTGAAAATGTACAAACAAAACGAAAAATATGCCCTCAAATCCAAACCTATTCATATATAAATGATAAAGGAGCAGTGACTGAAATTCTCAGACAACTTAAAATTTTATATCTAGCCAAATTATCAATCAAATCTGAGGCAAAAGGAAGATATCTACAGATATTCAAAGTTAAATTAAAAAAATCTTCCAAGTAATAAGGGGTGTGTGTGTGGGCGGGGGAAAGAAATGGAGACACAACAGGAGAAATGGGAAATGACTTCCCAGGAGAGTCAATAAAGGAAGATACTGACAAAAAGGCTGTGCACCAGGAGTAGAGAACAATTAGTCTATATCAGAGTAGGTTAGGACTGGGAGAAAAGTCTCTACAAAAATGAAACTGATTTATAATAACCACCTGATGTTCATTAGAAGATGGAGACAACTGGGAAAAAGTTGAAGAAAGCAGTATCTATTTTTCAAGTGCTAAAAGAAAAAAATTCAATCTAGAATTCTATAGGTAGAGAAAATATTCTTCAGGAATGAAAGAGAAACCACGCTCTGACGAAAGAAAATTAAGGTGATTTCTCACAGACTGACCCTAAAAGAATGGCTAAAAGAAGTTCTCTTTAGGGCTGGGGTTGTGGCCCAGTGGTAGCGTGCTCGCCTAGCATGCGTGAGGCATTGGGTTCGATCCTCAGCACCACGTAAAAATAAAATAAAGATAGTCTGTCTGCCTACAACTAAAACATAAATATTTAAAAAAAAAAAAAAGTTCTCTTTAGTCAAACAAAAACAAAAAGGAAATGATAAAATAATAAATTTTAGAACATCAAGGAGGTGGAAAGAAAATGGTAACTGAAAATACAGGTAAATGCAATAGACTTCTGTTCTCAAGTTTTCTAAATTATTTTTGATGGTTGAAGCAAAATGTATAACATTATATAATGTGGTTCACAATATATGCAGAGAAAGTATTTAAGACAATGTGGTAGAAGGAAAAAGGGACACTTTGCTCAAACTAGTAAAATGACAAATACCAGTAAACTATATTAAGGTATGCATATACAAGGTACTATCTTATAACTTAATTCTATGATGTCTATAGAAATTCACTTCAAATATAGTATAAACAGAAAGTAAAAGGGAGGAAAAATGTACAATGTAAATGTGAACTTCTAAAAGCAGAAGTGGCTGTATTAATATCACATAAATATGTTAGAGAAAAGAAAATTACTGGAGACACAGAAAAACAGAATGATAAAAGGGCTTATCCATCAAGCAAGCATAGCAATGTTACATTGTGCACCAAATAACACAGGTGAAATATACATGAAACAAAAACAGGACTGAAAGAAGAAATACACAAATTCACAACACTTGGGGACTTCAATATTCCCTCTTACCAACTAATAGAACAACTAAAGAGAAATTCTCATCACATCAACCAACAGGATCAAGTCAACGTTTATAGAATATTCCACTCAATACATACACATTATTTTCAAATGCAATAGGCAGATACCAAGATAGACTATATCCTATAAAACCAACGATAATAAGTTTATTTCTGTGGAACACAGCAAAAACAGTGCTGAGGGAAATTTTAGGACTAAAATGCATAGAAGAGGAAATATCTGAAATCAATAATCTAGGCTCTTACCTAAAGAACCTCAAAAAAAGAAGGGCAAAATAAATCCAAAGGCAAGCAGAAGGAAGAACACAATAGGGAACAGAAATAAGTAAAATTGAAGGGGAAAACACCCGACACAATGACGAAACAAAAAGTTGATTTACTGAAAAAACAAAAACAAATTAAAAAAAACCAAAAACTGGCAAACCTCCAGGGAGACTGACAAAGAAAAATAAGAGATAAAATTTCCCAGTGTCAGGAATGGACAGATGTTACTTCTAGAGACTCTACAGATATTAAAAGAAAGTGAGAAAACACTGTAATACTCTATAAATGTAAATTTGCTAAGTTAAAGAAGGAGGTCAATTTCTATTAAAAAAAAAAAAAAAAACTAACTGTAGTGGTGTACAACTGTAATCCCAATGACTTGGAAGTCTGAGGCAGAAGGATCACCAAGTACAAGGCCAGCCTCAGTAACTTGGTGAGACCCTCAGCAACTCAGGAAGACTCTGTCACAAAATAAAAAAAAACAAATTAAAAGACTGGGGATGTAGCTTAGTAGTAAAACATGCCTGGGTTCAATTCCCAGTACCAAGAAAATAGAAATAAAAACACAAACTACCACTGCTCATATAATTTGAATAGCCCTACCATTAAGGAAACAAATGAAACACACAGACACAAACACAAATAGGTATGTATGTATGGATTTTGGGGAGTGTGTGTGGGAGTGCTAAGGATCAAGCCCAGGGGCTAGGCATCACTCTACCATTGAGCTACATCCTCAGCCCCTAAACTCAATTTTAAAACTATCCAAACAGAAATCTCCAAGCCCAGATGATTGTTTTGGAGAATAATACCAAACGTTTAAAGAAGAATCAAAAATGGTTTTATACAACTTTCCAGAAAATAGAAGAGCAGGGAAGATGTCCTCGCTTACTTTATTAAGTTAATATTGTTATTCTGATACAAAAAGAATACAAAAAAAGGAAAGCTTTGTATTTATACTTTTTTAAAAAAATTTTTTTGTAGTTGTAGATGGACAGAATGCCTTTATTTTATTTTTACGTGGTGCTAAGGATCGAACCCAGTGCCTCACACATGCTAGGCAAGTGCTCTTCCACTGAGCTCCAGCCCCAGCCCTATATTCATATTTTTGAGGGACATCAGTCTGTACCAATTAAAAAACACAAATTAAAAAATTAAAATTAAAAAAATTAAAAAAATTAAAACACAAATTAAAAAAATTCTTAAAATATTAGCAAATGGAAGTCAGCAATAAAAAAAAAAAGAAAAGAAATCATATTGCATAACAAAGTAGGATTAATTCCAAGGATGCAACACTGGTTCTACATTCAAAAACCAATCTATCATCTATTATATTAACAAGCTAAAGAAGAAAAATTAAATGATCATATCAACTTATGCAGAAAAGGCATTTGACAAAATTCAATACCCATTCATCATAAATATTTTTAGAAAAATAGGAATAGAGAAGCGCTTCCTAAACTTGATTTAAAAAAGTAAATGAGGGGCTGGGGTTATGGCGCAGTGGTAGCGTGCTTGCCTAGCACGCGTAAGGCACTGGGTTCGATCCTCAGCACCACATAAAAATAATAAAGATATTCTGGCCACCTACAACTAAAAAAATAAACATAAAAAAAAAAAGTAAATGAGTATAAACCTAATAAAACTATATAACACTTGTAAGGCTGAAAAATACAAAATTCTGAAGAAATAAATCAGAGATCTAGTAGAGAAAAATTATGTTTATGAACTAGAAGACTCAACTTGGTAAAATTGTCAATTTTCCCCAAACTGAAATATGGGTTTAATGCAACTTCCATAAAAATTCCAGCAGGATTTCTTGTAGGTATCAACAATATTATTCTAAAATTTAATGGAAACATAGGGAACTAGAATATCTGAAATAATTTTGAAAGAGAAGAGGAAGTAATTAGTCTACCCTATTTCAAGACTTACTATGCAGCTTCAGTATTCAAAAGATTATGATATCGGTGGGAAATAGATACACAGCTCAATGGAATAGATCAGAGAACCCAGAAATAAACAGATATATACTCAACTGATATTTGACAACAGCACAAAAGAAAACTAATGGGAAGAAAAGAGTCTTTCAACAAAAGGAAATTCAGAGTGGATTCAAAGGGAGGTTGAGACAAGAGAATCACGAGTTCAAAGCCAGCCTCAGCAATGGTGAGGCGCTAAGCAATTCAATGAGACCCTGTCTCTAAATAAAACACAAAATAGGGCTGGGGATGTGGCTCAGTGGTCTAGTACTCCTGAGTTCAATCCCTGGTACCAAAAAAAAAAGAAATACAATGACAACATAGATGAATGTTTAAAATATTATGCTAAGTGAAAGAATTCAGTTACTGAAAGACCATATTGCATGATTCATTCATATAAAAGGTTTAAAATAGACAAATCTATAAACAAAACAGACAATTATTTTTCTATGCATTTAAAATGTTTAAACTATATAAGTGTTTGCTTGTTTTGGTACCAAGGATCAAACCCAGGGATGCTTAACCACTGAGCCATATCCCTAACCCTTTTTTATATTTAGAGACAGGGCCTCCCTAAGTTGCTGAGGCTGGCCTTGAACTCACAATCCTCCTGCCTCAGTCTCCTGAGCTGCTGGGATTAAAGGCATGTGCCACCACACCTGGAAAGTGAAATATATCTTAATTAACATTAAAACCTCCAAACATTCAACTAGTAGATGGACAAAGAGCATGCTAATTCTAAATATACATTTTTTTCCACCACAGAGAGGGAAGAAAAAAAAAGACATTTCACTAAAGAGGATATAACATGGCAGTTAAGCATATTCAACATCATTAGCCGTTAGATAAATGCAAAAAAATGACATTACTACACAACTATCAGAATGGCTAGAATAAAATAAAAATAGTGACGATACCAAATATCAACAAGGATATAAAGAGAATGGATTGTTCATATGTTGCTAGTGAAAATGCAAAATGGCATAGCTAGTCTGTTAAACATTTTGGCTATTTTCTTCAAAAAATTAAAGATGTAGCTAGGTAAGGTGGTGTATACCTATAATTCCAGCTACTCTAAAGGATGAGGCAGGAGGACTGCAAGTTCAAGGCCAGCCTGGACAATTTAGGAGACCCTGTCTCAAGATAAAAAACAAAAAATGAAGGGGTGTAATTTAGTGGTAGAGTGCCCATAAATTCAATCCCCTGTACTGACAAACAAAACAAACAAAAATCCCACCTAAAAATATAACTACCATATGATCTAGCAATTACACTCCTGAATATCTATCCCAGAGAAATAAAAATTTATTTCACATAAAAATTCATCATGGCTGGACATGGTGGTACATGCCTGTAATCCCAGCAACTCCAAAGGCTGAGGCAGGAGGACTGCAAGTTCAAAGCCAGCCTCAGCACCTTAGCAAGGTCCTATCCAACTCAGCGAGACAGAGTCTCTAAATAAAAAATAAAAAGGGGGGCTGGGATTGTGGCTCAGCGGTAGAGCGCTTGCCTCGCATGCGTGAGGCCCTGGGTTCGATCCTCAGCACCACATACAAAGCAATAAAATAAAGACATTGTGTCCATCTACAACTAAGAAAAATTTTAAAAATAAATAAATAAATAAAAAGGGCTGGGATGTGGCTCAGTTGTTAAGAGCTCCTGGATTCAATCCCTGGTACCAAAAATAAAATCATCATGAATGTTATGAACGAATCATTCATTCATAATAGTTTAAAACTTCAAATAATCTAGATTTCCTGATAAGAAAATGGCTAGACAAATTGTGGTAGATCCATACCATGAACTATAAACCAGCAATAAAGTGGAATAAACTACTGATATATAAAATAACCTGGATGAATCTCTAGAGAATTATGCTGAGTGGAAAAAGTCAGCCCAAATGGATTCGTAGTACATGAATCCATTTATGGAGCATTTGTGAAACAACAAAATTATAGAAATGAATTAGTCATTGCTAGGTATTAAAGGGAAGTTTACAATTACCTCAAAATAAAATGTTTAATTAAAAAAGTGAGCTGGGCATGTGGTACACACCTATCATTCCAGCAAGAAGAGGCTGATGCAAGAGGACAGAAGTTTGAGGCCTGTCTGGGCAACTTAGAACCATCTCAAGTTTTTTTAAAATTGTGTATGTTGTTGTGGTGTGTGTACTAGGGATATGGCTCAGGAGTACAGCACTTGCCTATTATGCACAAAGTCCTAGTTCAAGCCCCCCCCCCCACAGTACATCAAAAAATACAAAATAAAAAAGTAATGCAAATTGTAATCAACATAAGCTGTTAAAGTCTGCTAGTAGAATGTGTATTACAAAAAACTTAGAATTAATGTACTGACTTAAAAACACTCTGAATTCTCCTGATACCAAAACCAAAGACATTGTAAGAAAACTACCAATTTTTCACGAACACTGATATAAAAATACTCAACAAAATATTAGCAAATCAAATCCAACAATGTATAAAAGACTTAATACATCATAATCATGTAGGATTTATCCTAGGCACAGAAGATTTGGTCAGCATTAGAAAATCAACTAATGTAACCCACCACACATCAACAGGCTAGAGAAGAAAAATTACATGATCACATCCAGAAATGTAGAAAAAAGCATCTGAAGAAATCCAATAACCACTCAGGACAAAAACTCTTGGTAAAACAGGGGAACTCCCTCAACTTGTTAAAGAGCATCTAAAAAACCTATAAGTAACATTATCGTTAATGGTAAAAAATATTAGGAACAAGCAACAATGCCCCTCTCACCACAGCTTTCAACAGTGCATTAAAAGGCCTAGCTAATGCAATAAAGCAAGAAAAGGAAATAAAAAGGCATACAGATTGGGAAGGAAGAAATATGACTATCATATTATCTATGACTATCTATAGATAATATGATTATCTATACAGGAAACCTGAAAGAATCAACCAAGAAAAACTCCTGAAACTAGAAAGGGATTAATAGCAAGTTAGCAAGATACAAGGTTAATATGTGAAAGTGATGGTTTTCCTATTTACTGGTGATGAACAAAGGGAATTTAAAATTAAGAATTATTACCACTTATGGGCTGGGATTGTGGCTCAGTGGTAGAGCGCTTGCCTTGCATGCATGAGGCACTGGGTTCAATCCCCAGCACCAGTTAAAAATAAATAAAGATTTGTGTCCATCTACAACTAAAAAAAATTAAAAAAAAAAAAAAAAAGAATTATTACCACTTATATTGGCACCCTCCTCTAAAACATCCTGAATTCAAACTAGATCTCCTTAGGAATGACAATAATAGTCAAAACTCTGTTCTCTCGATGAAGTAAAAATGAGCCAGGAATCTCAGTACATTGAATCAAAATAATAAAGATAAATATGTTTAACATTATAAGTCTTTGAAATTAGAGGGATTAGAGGAAAACAAATGAAAGGAATCAAGTGACTCAACTTCCCTCTTCTCTCTATAATATGTGTGAATGTTATGGTTAAGTGAAAGAAGCCAGACACTTTTAAAGGAGCACATCTTATACTACATGATTCCATTTATATAAAATGTCCATAAATTAAAAATTTATAGACAGAAAATAGATTAGCAGTTATTTTAGGCTGGAGGGGGAGTGGGTATAACTGCATATGGGTACAAGGTTTCTTTTTGGTGTGATGGAAATGTGCTAAAATTATATTGGGGATGATGATTGTAAAATATGTTCATCTATACAATGAATCAAATATTTAAAACATTAATTTTAAGGAATATATATTATACCTCAATGAAGTGTTTTATTTTATTTTATCTTATTATTATTATTATTATTTTTGGTACTGGGGATGGAACTCAGGGGCACTTGACCACTGAGCCACAACCCCAGCCCCAAGGATAGTCTTTTAATGAAAAACAAAAGCAAAAATAAAAGAAATAAGGTCCTAAGGGAATAAAAACAAAGGCAAGGAGACTGTGAAGGGACCAACATGCTGACTTTACTTAAAACTATTCTGAATATTATTTTCTTAAAGATCACAGTGTTTTTCTTGGATTAAAAAAATACACCCGGCGCAGTGGCGCACACCTGTAATCCCAGCAGTTGGGGAGGCTGAGGCACTAAGTAACTCAGTGAGATCCTGTCTTTAAATAAAATACAACCCCCCCCCCAAAAAAAACCAAACCCACCCAAATAGTGGCATATAGAATAAACTGAAAGGCTGAATTTTTTTTTATATAGTAGCTATTGCCCACCAGGAAGATAAAAAGAAATTTATTAATATAATCTATTCTGATGGCAGCCAAATCAAGAGGTTAAACAGCTCTAAATGTTCAGATATTCACAACAAGAAAAACTCATCACATAGAAATGAAATATATCTGGACTTTCATCTATAATATCTTAAGTTACAACTCAAGATCAAGCTAATTTAACTTTTTACATTAATATACTACTATTTATATTGTATTTAACTTTATAATTTCACGAGACAATTTCTTCTTAAAAAGGAAAACATGGTTATCTCTAAATAATCATTCCACTTAAGTCACCACCATAGTCACTCTCATTATTACAAAGGTGTTTCTAGTTACTTCCTTAAGGATACAGAGTTTATAACCACTATCATAAAAATAAAATAGATAAGAAATAGTGGGGTTTCAGAATTTAAAGCTCCAACCAACTTTTTAATTTAATTCCAGCATATCAAGTAACTCATCCAAAGATATTAGCCAGTTAGTGGCAAAGCATAAAGCATGGAATGTCATTCCATCACATCTGTTTTTGTTCATTGAAACTATTTTCAACTAGAGTTCAGTCAGCATTTTCAATCTGAACAACCAAAATGTAATGCTTTATTCAAGCCAAATGAGTACTAACTTTTGAGAAAATGACTACAAATGGACAGATAAACATAAGCTATAAGCTTTCTCCCACTCTTCTCTCACTGTATTTAGGTAAGCCAAATCTCCTATGAGGAGATTTATAGGGCTTAAATTAAAGACCAACAAGAGGCAGCTGCCAACCAAAAAATGACAGAGAAAGATGAACATGGACTTTTTTCCTCAAGAATTGCAGTGAAGGGGAGAGGAGAGAGAAGGAGGTAAAAATGAGATATTCTGGGACAATATTTAGGGTTTGGGGGTATTGATTCCTACCTCTTAAATTCAGCTATCAGAATCCTGCTAACTGCTATGATATCTGCAGTATTTAACAATGAAATCTGGATTAGGTTAAAAAACAAGGTGATAAAAACAGACTTAAGAAACCAAGGCTGATCCACATGGGATCAGTGCCTACAATGGAACATTAAAAACACTATTTTGAAAGAATGGTTTGAAAAGTGGTGGAAGGGTCAAACCATATGGTATTTTAAAACACAGGATATGGGGGTAGAGTGCTTGCCTAGCATGTGTAGGCCCTGGATTTGATCCCCAGCATGCAAATATAAACAAACATAAATAAATAAAAATAAAGCAGGACAGAATACTGAATGCACAGTATGATCTCGGTATTTCAAACAAAATATAGATAATATCTATCCATTCAGAAAGCTCTAAAGCAAAGGAAACAAAAGCAAAAATAGATAAATGTGATTATATCAAACTAAAAAGCTTCTGCAAAGGAAATAATCATCAGAGGGAAGAAAGAGAACCTGCAGAATGGCCAGGTATGGTGGAATACGCCTGTAATCCCAGCTACTTGTAGGCTGAGACAATAAAATCGCAAGGTTGAGGCCAGCCTGGGTAACTTAGCAAGAGCCTGTTTCAAAATGGGAGGGGAAAAAAAAGCAGGGCTAGGAATATAGCTCAGTGACAGAATGCCCCTGGGTTCAATCTCTAATACCGACCAAATAATAAAAATAAAAAGGGCTGGGGATGTAGCTCATTGGTAGCTACATGGCCTAGCATGTACAAGGCCCTGGGTTCTCTCCTCAGTACTATAAAAAAATTAAAAATAGTACCACCATATGAACCAACAATCCCACTGGGTATATATCTGAAGCAAATGAATGACCAAAAGACATCTGCACTCACATATTCATTGTGGCACTATTCACAATAACCAAGAGATTGAAACAACCTGTGTCCGTTAGTTGGTGACTAAAGAAAACATGTACATATACACAACGGAATACTATATAACCATAAAAGGATGAAATTGTATAATTTGTCACAACATGGATAGAAATGGAGATCAGTATAGAAAGAAAAGTAATGCAAGATCTCATTCATATGTGAAATCTAAAAGAGTTGGTTTCATAGGAATTGATAGAAAGGTGGTAATCAGAGGCTGGAAACAGTAGGTGGAAGGAAGGAACAGGGAAAAAGTTGACCAACAGGGGCTGGGATTGTAGCTCAGTGGTAGAGCACTTGCCTCGCATGCGTGAGGCCCTGGGTTCGATCCTCAGCACCATGTACAAAACAATAAAATAAAGACATTGTGTCCATCTACAACTAAAAAAATATTAAAAAAAAAAAAAAGTTGACCAACAGGTACTAAATTACAGTTAAATAGGAGTAAGAAATTCTGGTGTGCTATTTCATAGTAGGGTAACTATAGACAACAATATGATACTGTCCTTCTTAAAAGGCTAAAAGAAAGGATTTTTAGTGTTTTTGCTATAAAGAAATGATGTTTGAGTAGAGAGGTATGTTTTACCTGATTTCAACATTGTACAATATATACATGTATCAAAACATCATGACACCTCATTAACATCTGGATTTTTTATATTTTTATGTCAGTTAAAATACATTTAATTAATTTAAAACTGGGAGAAAGCTCTATCCAAACATTAACCGTTGGCTGAGGGTGTAGCTCAGAAGTAGAGTGCACACCTAGCATGCATGAGGCCTGGGGTTTAATCTCCAATGTCCCCTCCCCCAAACACAAATCAACTGAAGTTCTTTATTGTGGGTAGGATTGCAGGTGATTTTTCATTCATTACAAGTTTCTCTATTTTCTACAATAACATGAATTATTTTTAATAATCTCAAGAAATAAATATTTCAATGAGATTGCTGTCTTACAAAAAAAGTGGCTTAACTGTGTTCACTCTGAAAGTAATCAAAATAAGGTGGAAATACCAACATACAGAGGTAAAGTTTCATTAAAAGAATCTATTTTAACTTTTCCAAAATTAAGACAACTTCATCTAATTTTCTCAATTCTTGCCTTCTTAACTCAATTTAGACTTTGCTCCCACTTTTTAAAAAATCTTCAGTTTCTTCCTTTGAACTGATTCTTCCCCATCTGCTTTCAAACATGCTCAGGTTTCTCCTATCAACTCCTATACCCTTTATCTGTTTTCCTTTCCTGCCAAATTTCTACAATGAGTGCTTTTTATCTTCCAATTTGTCTTTAACCCTTTATAACCTTGCTTTTTATTTTGCCCTCTCATTTGAAAAATGTGCTTCTTCAACATCACTGAAAACTATATAGGAGCTTTAATAGCAGTGATGATGCTCATCAAGGTCATTCAAACCAACTCTAAAGACTGCTCATTCTTTATCATCAGTTAGCCCTTTCATCACTTCATGACTCTTCCCTGACTGTTCACATAATACAGCTATGGTGACTCTTCTTGCTGCTTTACCATTCTCTGGGTTCCTTTTCCTTCACCAACTCCTCTTTCTATCCTAAAGCAGAGGAAGCCATGAATTCACAGCTTCAGCTATTTTTCTAAACCTAGTCTTTCCCCTAACTTCTTTGTCCTTGGCGTCCTGGTCTGCATGCCACTGCTAGGTTCCAGTCAATGTGTCTAAAACCTCTTCAGTCTCTTCAATGTCCACCTGGACTAGCACATTTGAAATTAATGACATCAAAATTCTCTTACACCAGAATCCTGGGAATTATTTTTGTTCCTCTCTCCATCCTTCTAACAGTCATTAAGTCGTCTTAAATCTTCCTTCAGAATAGTTCATGGATCCATTCATTCTGACTTTCTCTCTTCCATTGTCAGAACTACAGCCCCATCAATTCAAGCCCAAATTATTGTATTTTTGATTTTCTGCCACCAGTCATCTTCTG
Organism: Geosciurus inauris; assembly: GCA_004024805.1. Lineage (NCBI taxonomy): Eukaryota > Metazoa > Chordata > Mammalia > Rodentia > Sciuridae > Geosciurus > Geosciurus inauris. The sequence continues at coordinate 52,647 of PVHX01003802.1, forward strand.
ATCCCTACAAATCATCCTATACAACATCTGACTTTAGTAATTGTGGAAAAATGTTACTGAAGATTTTCCCAAGGTATGTTTAAAGCATCTATACAAATTTTAATGGATGCTTTACTCTGTTCAAGTAATTGTGGATATGCTGCATATTAAACTATTTCTTGGAAATTAAATACATTGAAAAGGCCCTAAGATTAAATATTTTTAAGAGGCCTTCATAATTGGGTACCAACTATTGAAGGTTAAAATGATTAATTTTCAATTAGCGGGGAAAACACAAAGTAGCCCTAATTTTTTAATGGGTGGAAGGTTTTATTTTGGGGGGAAGGGAGGGTTTCATTGCATATAAAGGGCTAAGAATATAGTTCAGTGGTACAATGACAGCCTTAACATGCATGAGGCCTGGGTTCAATCTCTAGCATCACATACCAAAAAAAAAAAGTTTACTGTATGCCAGGCACAGTGTGCACCAATGCACCCAGCTCCATCACCTATATTCTTAATCAATACACTATACTTCCTCCCCCAAAATATGAGAGATTAAGGGCTGAATGTATAAACAGATATTGAACAGACCTTAGGATATACAGTGCTTCTAAGTCATTTTTGGGAGGTCATTTATTCTATTCTGAATCTGTTTCCTCAAATGCAAAAAGAGAATATTGTTGTAAAGATCAAAACTAGATTACATGTTATTATTGCTACAATGTTTATATAAAATGTAAGTCTACATATTATATTGTTTTGGAAAGTAATTTGAACAACACTGGAAAGTAAGTGAACTATAACTACAACATGCTATGTACTCAGTTTAGACTGGAAATATAATTTATCAGCCAAACCAGGAGTCTTTTGGGAGTAAAAGAAGGGACTATTGAAAATTATGCTGGAGCTGAGTGTGGTGGCGCACGCATGTAATCCCAGTGGTTTAGGAGGAGTGGAGGCAGAAGGATTGGACAATTCAAAGCCAGCCTCAGAAACTTAGTGAGGCCCTAAGCAACTTAATGAGACCTTGTCTCAAAATAAAAATTCAAGAAGGCTGGGGATATAGTTCAGTGGTTAAGTATCTCTGATTTCAATGCTTGGTACCAAAAAAATAAAAAAATTAAAAATTATGCTGGGACAACAGGCATAAACCAAGTTTGCCTCAAGCAAAATTAGAATGCATGGACATCCCATCACAGTTCAAATGCTTAATTTCCCAGATCAATTTTTCTATAATTTTTTCTATAAAAACTCCCAACTACTCAGCAATAAAAAGGAACTATAGATTCACATGCAGCAATGAATCTCAAATACATCAGACTAAGTGAAAGAAGCTTGACTCAGAGGGATATATGCTATACAATTTTATTTGTATGATATTCTGGAAATAGCAAAAATATAGCCTCAGGGGAGGGAAAAGTTGACTACAAAGGGATAAGAGGGACACATTTCTACCTTTCTGGTAGAGGGACACATTTCCTATCTTGACTGGTTGTGATTTCACAACTGTGTACATGTCAAAACTCAAAGAAATGATACTGCGGTAACCTGATTTAAAGAAACTGGGGTCCACAGCACATACCCATGGCTTTTCACTGGAGTCCTTGGGCACTAGGGACTTGCTTGACCGAGCTGAGAAATTATGGCTCCCCTAGGCCACATCCATTCCTTTCCCTGAAGGAAACTGGTCCATACTTCAGTCCTGGAGGTTTCAGAACATTCCTTAAAACATCTGGAATATTTACTTGTTTTTAATGGCAATCACCAAGACCAGTCCTACTGGTTTTGTGCACTCCACTCAGCTGTGTGGGCTGGGTCAGCCCTGCAGACTAGGCTGGAGATGCCCTGGGTGCCCTGTGTATGCAATGGCTTAAAGTGAGTATTCTCATTTGGAGGCCTGTGGGAGTTAAAACCTTAATCTGCAAAGGCCTTGGGGCTCCTGCTGCCTCTCTCAGCTCTCTGAAAAGCTTTGTGCTATTTAGTAGGTATCACAACTTACTAATTGGTTAAAAAAAATTAAGACTCATTCAGTCTTAAAGTCTAGTGTAGCTTGAAGATTAGGCCAAATAGACTCAGGTTCAAATTCTCAGCTTTCCCATGTACCCAGCTTTCCCATTACCTTGGAAACAGCTCAGTCTCACTTTTTTTAATTGATGAAAGCAAAAATGTTTACATGTCTACCCAGCCTTACTACAAAAGAATGAAAAAACCTGCAGATAATAAAATAGGATTGTTTAAAAAAATATTTTTAGATGTTGATGGATCTTTATTTTATTCATTTATTTATATGTGGTGCTGAGAATTGAACCCAGTGCCTCACACACGCTAGGCAAGAGCTCTACAACTGAGCCATAACCCCAGCCCCTAGGATTTTCGTTTTTTAAATAGAGGAGGAAACCAGGATAAAAAGAAATGGGAGTAAATAAATTAACCAAACTGTTGAAACTTTAGGAGAGAATATTGTGAGTGTCAAAGTGATTTCAAAGCAGTAGGCAAAGTTTGGCAGAACGCTAATATTGGAATATCCCATAGAGATCAAGGGAAAAGATGGCATAAACTTATGAAACTGACACATTAAACCTTTATAAAAAGAAATGGGAGGAAAAGTATAAACTGTTGTAAGCATACCTGAATATAAACCTTAACTTCATAACTTTAGATCTTATTTTCTTAACTTTTGCGATTAAGCTTCCTGTCTCTCCTAATGTTTCATTTTTAGTGAAACAAAATGTTTTTACTCCCTGAAATACTCCTTTCCTATTCATAAATGCTTCTCTTATCATTACTGACTTCAAATGCTTCCTCTCTGAAACATTTCTTTCTCTTTCTTAATTTTTCTTTTTAACAGTACTACAGTTGAACTCAGGGACTCTCTGCCATTGAGCTACATCCCCAGTTCTTTACTCTTTTTATTTTTTGAGACAAGATCTCACAAAATTACTAAGCCTGGCTTTGAATTTGTGATCTTCTGCTTCTCCCTCCTGAGTCGCTGGGATTATAGGTGTATGCCCCTTTGCCTGGCTCTGGAACATTTCTTGATTATTGTTTTCATTGTTCTCTTACTTCACCACCTCTTTTTTGTATTTAGTTAATATGGCACAATTTAGTTCTTTAACAAACAACAAATAACTGAGGAACTAAATTTAAGATATGACTGGGTACTAATGGATCCAGGTGTGTCTCTTGCCAAACTAGACTGCAAAATTTCTCATGGGCAGGGATTGCATTTCTCTAGCTTAACATAAACAACCTAAAAATCAATTTAACAACTATTAATGTAAACACATACATATACCCTTCAGTGAGCAAATGAATATCATCACAAAGTACTAGTTTTTTTAAGGTTAATTTTTAAGCTATTAAGAGAAAGAAAGCATATGTATTCAATTTATGTATACATTCAGCACCTACTATTTGTCAAGAGATGAATAAGAATTACATGTCTTATCACTCAAGAAGCTTACAGTCTAGAGAGGAAATATGACAAGAAAGTCAAGATATATAATGAATGCTACAAAAGAGGAATAGATAGTACAGACTACTAGAAGCATAGAAGCAGAGTATTTAATTTGAGTAGAAAACATCTACTAGACCTGAGTTTTCTTTTTACAACTTTTTTTAGTTGTACATGAACACAATACCTTTATTTATTTATTTTCATGTGGGACTGAGGATTGAACCTAGTGCCTCACATGTGCAAGGCAGGTGCTCTACCACTGAGCTACAACACCAGCCCTAGACCTGAGTCTTGATGACAAATGGGAAATTATAAAAATGAAATGAAGGAAAGCTCTCTAATTAAGCAACCACAGTAAAATTCTTGTATACTCAAAAACCAGAATCTAGAGCTTTTCCTATTTTGATGTTTTCAGTTCTTCAGAAATAGTTGTCCAATCTGGGCCTGAATGGAAAGCAAAAGCAGAGGTGATGGGTAACTTTCAACGGACAGAGCAGGCTGACAAAAACCAAACCACTGATGAATCTTAGCATCACAACTAGACATTATATGTCCCCTGTTATGATACAACAGGAAATCTGCACTAGTAATAAATATTTTTGCCAAAAATATTAACCTGAACATTACCTGGTACGAGTTACCATCTTAAATAAAAGAGAAAGAAATTTGTTAAACATCACCAAGGGGATGCAATCAGAAAGATCTGAAAATGGAAATTCTTTGAACACGTGACTCAGTTTCTTCAACAGACACTTTGCAAGAAAAAAATAAGAAAAACCTATATATTGAGACTTAATAACTATATCAATTAAGTACAATGTAGGAATTATGATGAAAAGCTATTCTTGAAGATTATTTATATTCCATTTGTGGAATTAGAATGACTGAAACAAGATGACAAAGAGTTGGTGGGCATAGTGGTGCATGCTAATAATCCCAAAGACTCAGGAGGCTGAGGCAGGAGGATCACAAGTTTGATCACAAGTTTAACAACATCCTGCCTCAAAACAAAACATACAAAGGACTGGGAATGTACCTCAGTGGTCAAGTGCCCAGGTTTAATCCCCAGCACTGTCCCCCCAACCCCGGAGAAAAGGTCAAGAGTGTTAGTTTTTAACTGTTGTGCCATGAATCCTCCGTGAATAAAAGACCAATAGTTTATCAATATATAAGATTTATTTGTGGCAAACTTGTTAATGATGATGATATTGCTAGAATAAGGAATGAGAGGGGCACAGGTTTTTGCCAACAGGAATAAAAGGTACACAAATGTCAAGTACACACTAAAGTAAGCTCTGGTGATGGACAAAGCTGTATTTTGTGATTAGGAGGAACATACAAGGCAGTAATTGCTTAATAGTTCTGAAAGGCTACTAAGAGAATGATGATGGATCCTTTATTACTACCAGGCAGCATTTTTTTATACTATAAGAGTGACTGAGTTGTATTCCAGTTGGTTTGTGGTCTGAGTTCTTTCAAGGTACTTGAAGCATGTGTGTGCTACTCTAGCAAGTTTGTCTTTCCCAACAACTCATTCCTTCATATCTTCACTCATTTAATAAATATTAATGTATGTCATGGGCTAATTACTATCCTAGGCACTGGGAAAACATCAGTAGACAAAACAAAGATCCTTGCTCTCCTGATGCATACATTCTAGAAGAATTTAAATTCCATTCTAAGATTCCTTCCCAAGCCTATCATATGAGAATAACTTGTAAAAATGCCTCTAAAAGAAATTACCTATAATTTATGCACAGTAAGACATGAAAGACTTAACAATTGTCCCATTCTCCAGAGGTCTCCCTTAAAAAGTAACCATTTCATAGATTCTCATAGCTGGACCTTGAAGATAATTTCAATTTACAGATGAGATAAGTGACTTGCCTAAGAACACATAGTTACTAGTAAAAGAGCCAGGCTTAGAACTGTGATTTCAAGTACCAGTACCTTTCCCACCATAACACCAAACCACAAGTTTTTTATTATTTTTAATACCTTTATTTTCTTTGTTTATTTTTATGTGGTGCTGGGGATCGAACCCAGTGCCTCACACATGCTAGGCAAGTGCTCTACCACTGAGCCACAACACCGGCTCAAACCATAAGTCTTAAAGTTGGTGAAAAGGGAAGATTCTAGAATAGATATTTCATGACTCATATATATGTGGTAGGTTTCTGGGTGACTTGTTCATGGTAAAAAGAATTTCTGGCAGTGTGTAAAACTGAAGAAAAGAAAGGTGGTTACACAGGAAAGGAGCCAAGTAGGTGGACTTTTCAAAACACTCTACCCTATCTCTGCTCTCATCATGCCTCAAGAATAAGAATGGTAAATTTAATACAAACTTCTCCAAAGTAAATGGATATAAAGAAGTTAGAAAATACTTAGAGGTGAGCAAGAAAGAGTAAGCACAGAATTTGATCTGGTAAAGAAAAGCCAAATTATACCCCATCTAATTTGAAATGTGTACACTTTCTAGTGAACACTTTTTGTATTATGCTTAAGGTATTTTTTAAAAATCTACTTTCCTAAATATATTTTCCAGAAAGCACCAAATTAACTGATATTATTAATATCTTAGTCTATTTTCTGCTTCAATTACAGAATTCCAAAGACTGGGTAATTTGTACAGAATTTTTTTTTTCTTCGTTCTAGAGGCCGAGAAATCCAAGATCAAAGGGCCCCATGGAGTGAGGTTTTTCTTGCTACATCATAACATGGTGGAAGGCAACACAAGGTTAAGAGAGAGTATATGAGGGAAAAAGGGAGCAATAGAGCAGAAGAGGGACAGAACTCATCACAATTTAATCACTAACCTATTCCCATAATGATGGCATTAATCCATTCATCAGAGTGGAGCCGTCATGATCTAAACACCTCACATTAGGCCCACCTCTTAATACTCTTACAATGGCAATTAAATGAGCTGGGGGTGAGGTACCATTCAAACAACAGCAATCAAGTATAATGATTGATAAAACATCAATGTAATATTGATTGGCATATGTTATGACACATTCTGTGACTGGTCAAGTTGTAGATGGACACGATACCTTTCTTTTATTTATTTTTATGTGGTGCTGAGGATCGAACCCAGTGCCTCACATGTGCTAGGCAAGTACTCTACCACTGAGCTACAACCCCAGCCCCTGGTCAAGCATTTTTTAAGGATAACTCTTACTTCCTTGAAAAAGAAGTTATACTCACCTCTTGTTTGTAAAACTGTAGCAATCTGTACATTTTTTAAAAAATCAAATTAGTCCTTTAAGCTTTCATAGAGTGAAGATTTTTGACCAACAAACTGAAACCTTATTTAGTATTTTCACAGGAAAAAGTATTTGTAAAACCTTTCCAAAAAAGAGGAAAGGGGGAAGCTTGCTAAGAAAGAAATACAAGCTCTGTATTAAAAAAAGGTAAAAAAAAAAAAGAAAAAGAAAATTAATTTTAGGAGGTTTAGGAAAAATTTAAGTTGACAGATACCAAGGATCTTCATTAAAATCTCATTATAGGTTTCTGTGAATTGCAGTTCATATTTCTAAAATAAAAATTACCACAAGTATTCTAATTTATTTTAGTGGTTCTATTCTCCTTTTGGTTTCCCAGATATAAAACCCTGGAGAAGCAATAATGAGATTTACCCCATTGTTTTTTATAGTTAATCAATCAGTGTGATCTAATACTTCTTCCTTTAAAATATCTATTTCAAGTGAAAAGAGACATTATCACTTGTACTCATACTCCTGAAATTCATCATTCATACTTACTCTACAGCACATGCAAGCAGAGGCTGATCATACAATCAATCAAAATGGGGGTCCTCAACCTTAGCACCACTGACATTTGGAGTAATTATTTCTCATGAAGGGGCTGTCCTATTGTGAGATGTTTATCAGTATTCCTGGCCTCTAGCCAGACCACCAGTAGCATCTTCTCCCCCACACTGTGACAGTGCCAAATGTCCCCTGGAGGGGAAAAATGCACCAGTTGAGAACCACTGACAAGTTTTAAAACTTTCAAAATCACACCTTGCTCTTTGCTCACACACATTATCTATCAAATGTGTCTTGTACAACACTCCTTGATCTTGCCTCACACAATCTTACTCAACAGGAACTTTCCAAATACACCATACTGTTCCCAACTAAAAAAAAACAAAACAAAACATTTTCATTCCCAATTCCAAGCCTTTGAATACCCTGCTTCCTCATTAAAATCCCCCATCTACTCTTCTATTCGATGCCCTATATAAATCCTTCAATTGCTGGCTCTTTGCTGAGCTTTACTCAGTTCAGTTCAGCATATAGCCAATGTACTAATAAATCGTATCATGTACATTTTTTTTGTTGTTGCTGTTAATTTTATATCCCAAACTAGACTAACCTCCCTCAGTTTTTTTTGCTTGGAATATTTCTTTTATAGAGCCAACTGGGTGTAACACTGTGTTAGGCATAGAAGCAATCAAAAGTTTGCTAAGTTTGGTAAGGCATAGAAGCAATCAAAAGTTTGCTAAGTTATCAAAAGTTGGTAACTAAGAAATGAAATTTAAAAGTTCTGCTATGAATAAGTATAAATTACTAATTTTTTTTTCTAGTACTGGGGATTGAACCCAGATGGTCTCTACTACTGAGCCACACCCCTCAATCCTGTCTATATGATTTTGAGACAAGGTCTTGCTAAATTGCTGAGGCTGGCCTAAAATTTGCAGTCATCCTGCAGACTCCTAAGTTGCTGGGATTACAGGCATAAACTACCACGCCCAGCAAACTGCTGATTTCCTATGAAGTGATTGTGCTTTTTAAATTTTCCCCTTGATGGGGCTGAGAACTGAACCCAGAGCCTTGGGCATGCTAAGCAAGCACTTTGCCACTGAGCTACACCCCGATCCCACTAAATTGCCCAGGCTGGCTTCAAACTTACAATCCTCCAGCCTCAGCCTCTGAAGTAGCTGGGATTAGAGGTTTGCACCATGGGGTCAAGCAAGAATATATAGGGTTCTAACTGTTCTCTACCCTTGAGAAACGATACAAAGAAATTAAAACTATAAACAACAATACATACATGAACCTTATAAATTTCATTTAAAGATTTAATTAATATTTTGCTTGGGCACAAAACAGGTATGGTCAACACTAGCAGAGAACTAAATGGTACATGAATTAATTCATGTGCACACAAAAGCACACTCACATAAATGTCTACAAAGTTGACATAAATGAAGAGCCACATATAAAGGAGGCAGCATAGCAGCACCGTTAAGTCTGCAGCCAGCCTGCTTGGGTTCCAGCTGTATGCCGTGTAACTCTGTACAAGTTACTTGACTTCTCTGTGCCTCAGTTTGCTCACTGTCAAAATGGGGATAATACCATTATCAGTCCAAAAGGAAAGTTCTTAAAACAATGCTTAGCACACAGAAAATGCAAAATAAATATTACATATTATTTCACTGCTAGTTATTAACCAAAAGCCTCAAGGTATAAAGTGCTGATTCAGCCTGAAGCTGGTTTAACACATACACACGCACTCACACACAAAAATCCTAGGATGCTTATTTTATACACAAGTTTAAACTATGAGGTAGTTTCTCAGATTTTTAGAAGTGCTAAACTTGTGATTAACACAGAATTAATTTTCTTCCACTTTTTTCAAATCTGCAAAAAACTGGCATACATAACTCTTTTCAAAGAACTTTATAAAACAGACGACTCTTCGTTATCTCCATAGGCAAACCCATTTAATAGCGTAAAGCCTAGGTACTGTTACAGAACTATTTTTCAGAAAATCCAATGGAGGTTTTTAAAGCTGCAGTCAGCAATTCTTATGCAGTTATGTCAAGATTTTGTCCCATGAGACAAAAGCTCATCTGTCTGGGAACCAAGGACACATCAGAAAAATAAGGAAATGCCTTGGCCAGGCCTAGGTGGCTCAAACAGCTCGCTCACACGCTCCGGTCCTCCTCGCTCCCCACAGTAGAGAAGTCGACTCCACCCGAAGATAAATAAGTGACAGCAGGTTCCGTCCACGCCTCTCCCCCACCGGACCCCTCGGGCCTAGCCCAGAGCGCCTCAGCGCCGGCGGCCTTGAGCCTCCACCATCTCCCGCAAGCCGGGACTACTCAACCGAGAGCCTGCGGCCGCACCCGGGCCCGCGCCCCGCCCCGCGCCCCTGGAGCCCTTCGGGCCGGCCGGGCTGGGCGAGGCCGCCGCGGGGCCTGCAGGTGGGTCAAGGCAGCGCCAGGCCAGTTGGAGAAGCGCTGCCCACTGAGGCAGTAGCGCGCGGGGGCCTGAACCCTCTTGGCCGTCACTTACCGGCGCCTCATGGTACCGCGGCGCCTCAACCCAGCGCCGGCGCTGGCAAACTGCCCCGGGACAGCCTAGAGCGTCCCTCCACTGCAGAGCCGAGCCCCACTCAGAGCCATTCAAACGCCGCCGCGCGCGCGGCCCGCCGGGATAGCGCCCCCAGTGGGCGTCTCGAGAGCTCCGCCCAACGCTAGCTCCGCCCATCTCTGTTTCCGCCTCTCTACGGTCGTGGAGGAAGTGGGAGGGGGAGGGCAGTGGCCGCGATGCCCCCTGGTGGCCACAGGTGTGCACCGAAGTCTCTCTGTGGCTCGGCAAGTAATACTGCGATGGGGACTGAGTGATCATTTGTGTCAACAAATGATCTTGCTGGCTAGGGACTGTCTAGTCAGGGAGGACTTACCTTACAATCTGCTATAAAAATATGGTGCAGCCAATTCACAATTGCAAAACTGTGGAAGCAACCCAGATGCCCTTCAATAGATGAATGGATAAAGAAACTGTGGTACATATACACAATGGAATATTATTCAGCAATAAAAGAGAATAAAATTATGGCATTTGCAGGTAAATGGATGGAATTGTAGAACATTATGCTAAGTGAAGTAAGCCAATCCCAAAAAAACAAATACTGAATGTTCGCTCTGATTAGTGGATGCTGATTCATAAGAGGGGGGTGGGAATAGGAAACATATAGGAGAAATGGAGGAACTCTCCATAGGGCAGAGGGAAGGTGGGGGGAGGGGAAGGAGAATGGGTGTAGTAAAGATGGTTGATTGAGATGGTCATCACTACCCTTGGTGCATGAACGAAGACACAAATGGTGTGACTCTATCTGGTTGGCAACCAGAGAAATGGAAAAATTGAGCTCTATATATGTTCTATGACTTAAATGCATTTAAATAAATTAATAAAAAAATATGGTGCAGCGATAGGGCTGGGGTTGTGGCTCAGTGATAGAGTGCTTGCCTAGCAAGTGTGAGGCACTAGGTTCAATCCTCAGCATATTAATAAACACATGTAAATAAACAAAATAATGGCCACATCAACTGAAAAAAATAATTTAAAAAATGGTGCAGGGAGAGAGACAGTCATTCACTCCTGTTTAAATGCACTAGGGCGGTATTTAAAAGCACTGGACTCTTGAGACAGGCGCAGAGGAGCACATCCACAATACCAGAGACTGGAGAGGTGAAGAAGAGGGTTGCAAATTCAAGCCCAGCCTCAACAACTTAGTAAGATACTGTTTAAAAATAAATTTTTAAAAAGGGGTTAGGGATGTAGCTTAGTGGTAAATTCCCAGTGCTGCAGAAAGAAAGAATGGATGGATAGATGAATCACACAGGACTCTGGAACTATGTGCAAGTCACATAAACTCCTGTGTGCTTTTGTTTACCCATCTGTAAAACGAAAATGATAACATATCTGCCTCTTAGTGTCATTGTGTGTTAAATGAATTACCATGTATAAAATGCTCAAAGGAGTGACTTGCACACAGTAAGGTCGACATAACTGTTCAGCAATCATGCTTTATATGCCATTATATGCCAGACTTTGCTCTACTTTTTTTTTTTTTTTTTTTTTGGCTGTCTTGTCTCTTTGGAACACTGCTTGGGTTCATGAGGGGTTTGCTCTACTCTTTTTTTTTTTTAATTTTTTTCTTAGTTGTAGATGGACACAATGTCTTTATTTTATTGCTTTGTATGTGGTGCTGAGGATAGAACCCAGGGCTTCACACATGCGAGGCAAGCGCTCTACCACTGAGCCACAATCCCAGCCCGGTTTGCTCTACTCTTAAGAACACAAAAAAGGGCTGGGGTTGTGGCGCAGTGGTAGCATGTTCACCTAGTATGCATAAGGCACTGGGTTCGATCCTCAGCACCACATAAAAATAAAATAAAGATATTCTGTCTGCTACAACTAAAAAATAAATATTAAAAAAAAAAAGAACACAAAAAATGTATATGATGCAGGACCTATCCTCAGAAAGAAGGTTCAGTCTCTCTGGGTTGGGAACACTAGAATATGAGAGTAGGATTGGTTCTGTCCCTGATATACTCTTAATTAATGAAGGTAATTCTCTTCATCTGACTGAAGCCAGAGTCTATCCGTCTTCAAGGTAAGATTGTGGTCAAGGTTAACCAAAGTGTGACAAAAACAAGTTTGCCTTGGTGGTCCTCTCCCTGTTAGCAGAAGCCAATCAAGCAGGACATTTGAAGGAACTCTTCCTTACTACCAGAGTGTGTACATCCTCTGGCTCACTTTTTTAGGCACTCTTTTTAGAATTCTCCATGACTTGCCTAAGGAAAAGGCCGCAAGTTTGGTTTAACAATATTTTGAGGGCCCACTATGTGCCAGTCAGACATATTTCCAGGTGCTAGAGATAGAAGCAGATCACAAGGGGGAAACAGGAAGAGAGATTATTCCACTACACTACAATGAGTGCAGTCATAAAAGGTATATATCCTAAATGCTGTGGGAGTTTAGAGCAATGTGCAGGGGTAGCCTATAGATAAACTTCAGAGTTAAGATATCATTAGGTGATTATAAGTGTATTTTTCTTCCTTGGTAACAGGATCCTTATTTAATCCAAAAAATTAAGTAATAATGAAAATCTGATGCAGCACTTTAGGGCGGTGGGAACATATTTTTAGAATATTTGCATGAGCAATACCTTTGAGAATTTCTCAGATTGTACCAAGCACAAGCAGGCACATGCCTGTATGTGGGGCCACACCTGTTAACAGTTCCAGCCGGGTGAGCGAGTGAAGGGAGCTGGAGCCCTGAGTTTCAAGGGTGTATTACAAAGAATATATCCTGAGTATGACTTAAGTAGGTGTGTTATTTTAAAGAAAATTAAAATTAAACACATGAAGTCACTTTATTTAAAGCTCTTTCTTCATCACCATAAACAGGAATTTCTTGATGGCCCACTACGCAAAAAACACCAGAAGAGAATGAAGAGTGCCAGACACGATCCTTAACTCAAGGATGTGGTAAAACAAGTAACGGAGTCCTATGACTCAGAGAAACTGCTGTGTTAATATAGAAGCTCAGCTAAAACAAGGCTTCTGGTTGCCTAAAGGCTAGAGAACCTCAGTATTCTCATTTCTAAGCTTGTTATTACAGTCTCAAGCAGATTCTTTTCCAGACCCAGATTCTGAAGTTTACCTCATAAGCCCCATGCCCCCAGAACTTATAATTTAGCATAAATCTACCTTTGTACTGCTACTTTTGAAATATTCACAAATATTGCCATTTTAGTGATGAAAACACATTGATACTTTTCATATCAATGAAGTTTAAATATTTTTCCTTTGGGGCTCAATAAAGTTTAAGTTTTTATTTAAAAATGAGTAAGTGCAGCCTATACATATTTTTAAAAAATTCCTATATGAGTGTTTGTGTTCAAAAAGGTGGTTCACCACAGGCCTTCCAAGGGAGTCTTCTCATCCCTTCCCTCTGAATGAACAGGCTGCTGAGTTAGCCTTCCTGCCTCTCACCTGCCTCTCTAAGGGGGTGCAGAATCACTCAGGGACTATGTGTAGGTATACAAGACCCATAAACATCCACCAAGAAAAGAACTCTAATGCAAAGTCCTATGTAGTGACCAGGAAAGGTACAGTGAAGGAGAGTTTGAGATGGGTCTGACAAGCTGGACAGGATTTTGATAGGCCTGGTGTTCCAGCCAGGGAGGGGGAAGTGTAAAGTAAGTTCCAGGACCACTGTCCACCTGATCTGAGTGGTGTGCCAAGAGCCCTGGAGAGTAGCAGGTATAAAGATTGAAAATGTATGTAGGCATCTGGCAAGTTGTGTGAAGACCTGGAATTATCAAGGAACAATATTTGGAGGCAGCAAGGAAACAACAGAGAATATTAGCAGGGGAGTGACAAAGTCAGTACTTTTAAAAGATTGATCTGTCATCAGGATTCAGAAAAATTAGGGGGAGGAAGGGAGGGTTGGTGCCAAGAACCTTAGGTATAAAAGTTCAGACTGTAGGTTCATGGAACCACAGTATGTGCTGTATTTATGTCACTCTCATCCACTCAGACCCATGCTGGGTCCGACAGATGACGATGCTAGAAGAGGCCTAATTGATAGCAATAGTTCATCTGTTCCATAAGTAACAACATCTACTGCTCAGCATCAGTACCTTTGTAAAATTCCAGGCAATTGACTTTGGCAAAGTCAATCCCCACCTTCCTGTGCAGGCTATGAAAGAAGTAATGGCAATTTCAGATAAAGAAGTACCAGTGGAAATGAGCACATCTCACTTTTGGTTTACAAGATCTGTGATTGTTTTTAAACACCACCATAATACCGATGCCCTGCTTGGGGGGAGTAGTTTGGGATTTTTTTGAGGGGGGAGGGTGAGAGTGGAAATGGGGTGTTGTGTGGTTGAGGATTCTATTGGAAAGAGTGTGTTTCCGATAAATCTGCAGCTCTGTTACACCTCTACACCTGGGAAGGTGAGCCAAAAACATTTGGTAAACCCTTGGAAGTGTAAACAAGTACATTTTAGAGGGCCCATTTGAACCTATCAACATTTTAAACTATAAATTCTGTGGTAAACAATTCTAATTATATTACTCTCCTACAAAACTTTGTTGACAAGTACTCAAGGATGTTCATAGCAATGTATTTATTTATTTTTTTAACAGTGAAAAATGGGAACAACCTAAGTGCCCATAATTTGGGGAATAACTAAATTATCATATAACATGATATGTATCACCAGAGTCTTGAAAAAGAATGTTAGATCTGTAGGTCAGCTGGGCCCTGTGGCACACGCCTGTAATCCCAGCAGCTTGGGAGGCTGAGGCACTAAGCAACTCAGTGAGACCCTGTCTCTAAATAAAATACAAAATAGGGTTGGCGGGGCTGGGGTTATGGCGCAGTGGTAGCGTGCTCGCCTAGCATGCGTGAGGCACTGGGTTTGATCCTCAGCACCACATAAAAATAAAATAAAGATATTCTGTCCACCTACAACCAAAAAATAAATATTTTTTAAAAAATAGGGCTGGGGATGAGGCTCAGTGGCCGAGTGCCCCTGAGTTCAAACCCTGGTACACCCCACCCCCAAATGTCTGCATGGAAGATATCCAAGGTAAAGTAAATGATAAAAGCAAGTTAATGAACAGTATTTAGTATGTTCCTGTCTACGCAATGAGAAAATTAAACAAACCTACTTTTCTATACACATGTAAAGGGGCGACTTTGTCTTTTAAGTACTAAAAGTACTTATTGTTCTCCTCTAATTCTTCTGAATCCTACTTCATATTTGTATTAGTCTGCTTGAGCTGCCATAGCAAAATACTGAGTGGTTTATACAACTGAAACTTATTTTCTCACAATTCTGGAGGCTGGGAGGTTTGAGATCAAGGTGCTGTCTAGTTCCCTTCCCTAGTTAGGGCTCTCTTTGTGTCTTACAGATGGTTGCTTTCTCATTTGTGTTCACAGGTGGGGTTTGGTGTAAGGTAGGTGGGGCAAAAAGTTCTTTGATGTCTCTTATAAGGGCACTAATGCTATCCTGAGGACTCTGCCTTTATGACTTCACCCAAACCTATTTACTTCCCAGAGGCCCTATCTCTCCAAACACCATCACACCAGAGATTAAGGTTTCAACATAAGAGCTCTGGGGGAGACACATATATTCAGTCCATAATAATCCTTAAAAGTCTAACATTATTAAGCAATGCTTTATATGTGAACTGACTGAAATTTTTTTAAATTGGTACACAGGAAAACTTTTTTCCAAAGGATCTGGATTGCTCATTCAGATGCTTGATTTAGAGACAGTTTAGCCTACTTTCAAGATAGCTAAAATTAATTACCAGAATGAATGGATGAATTGAGAGTAACCAAACTTAGACCTGTTAAGCCACAGGTACTATATCATTATGACTCATGCTATGATTGTCATTCTTACCCTTTAATGGGATCTGTGGGAATGGCAACCTTCCCAGCTTCCTAAGCAAGTGCTGGAGAGAAGCATACTATAATGGGAACCTGGTAAAACGTGAATTGCACAACAGCCCTTCTGAAATGAAGAAAAGGTAATTGCTAAGGAAGAATGGAATTACTAAACCAACAATTTCTCCAAGCACCATACTACTTGTTCACGTCTTTACTGATAGGGGCATTTTATGACATTGTAGATCCATAAACCAAAAATTAAAGAAAAATTGTAATATGCATAGAAATTACATGGCAACCCAATAGTAACTAACAAGGTAGATCCTGGCAGCTTTTTTCACTAAAGGGGTTTGAAAATACAAAAAGAATAAATGGGAGGGAAACTTCCTCATGTTAAAACTCTACTACTGACAGAATAAATTTTCAGGAATAAAATGGTCTAAGGTAGCCTTTTTCAGAAGGCAATAATGATAGGAGAGTTAAAATATCTAGGATTTGCAATGGAAACCCATTTTAATTGAAGAAACTTAGATTTCAGAGCCAAATGGGCAAACTCGTTGGACCAGGAAGAGCAAAATATAATTTTTATAGAGATAATGTTGAACTGTACAGACCAAGAAAGCCCTTTCTCCCTATAACCAAAAGGCATCCATTCTTGCACATCTGGTGCTTAGAATAAAATAATTCACTGCTCAGATTTCAGCCCAAATGCAATTTGTCAGAGGAACATGGCATTAAATAGCTTCTTTGATTCCTAGGAAGAGGTAGAGGATGAGATACAAAAATAAACACAAAAAATGTGTGGATGGCACAAATTACGAAAGTCAAGGCAATTCATATGGGTTACTGAATCATGCTTTATCTTTTACTTTCTTTAAGTAACATCATATTCGCTCAAAAGTATAAAGTAAATTTAATATTTATTTTAGTTTCATATTCCCATTATTTTCCAATTCATATTTAATTCAGTTAAAGGCACATAAGGAGGCTCTCAAAAACTAACCATTTGCTTGAATTACTCTTGCACCCTGTTATTTTAGAGCAACAAAATGCTTTAGGTGAGTTTTAGATTCTTGCTTCAAAGCAATATCACTTGGAGAGCTTTAAAAAATACTGATGCCCAGCCACACATGGTGGTACATGTTTATAATCCCAGCCATTTGGGAGGCTGAGACAGGAGGATCAAAAGTTTAAGGCCAGTCTCAGCAACTTAGCAAGACCCTGTCTCAAAATAAAAAAAAGAAAGGGTTAGGAATGCAGCTCAATGGTAAACCTCCCCTGGGTTCAATCCTCAGCGACCACCTGATGCCCAGGACTTATCCTAAGCAAAAGAATCAGAATCTCAAAGTATGGCCCAGGCATCAATATTTCTAAAAGCTCTTGAATTGATTCTCATGTGTAACCACAACAGAGAACCACTATGCTTCTAGGTTTAGAATTTTGGCATGTGATAATTAATAACATCTTTCTAAATCCAAAAGTGGTACTTGAATAAAGTAGAGAACTAGGAAAAGTACTGGAAAGAACAATTTAAAAAGATGATCTGAAATCCCATTATTTCTCTATCATTTCAATCTTTTCTTCTAAGAGAATACATACATGGAAAGGATAGTAGACAAAACATGTTAGCTTTGAAAAGTAAATATGATACATTCTAGAACTAGAATACATCATCTAGTATAATTCCTTATTTTATAAACAATTAATGTCAAGAGAGCACCTAACTCAAAGTGATTCTGGTAGTTTATTTGGAGTCAATTTTAGAATCCAGGTTTCCCAGGCTTATGGAAAAGTATACTAGTTTCCTTTTCTTCCCAGAGGACACTGCAAAAATTGAATTCTCAGATGTTTAATTTCAACTCAAACTCCGTTTTCACAAAGGGTCTTTGCTTCTAACGACTTTCTGATAATCTTTTAAAAGAACAAGCAGGGCTTTATAGGGAGGACATTCATCTTTATAAGAATTTGAGCATGCAGCTGGGTGCGGTGGCACAAGCTTGTACTCCCAGCACTTTGGGAGGCTGAGACTAGAGAATTGCGAGTTCAAAGCCAGCCTCAGCAATGGTGAGATGGTAAGAAACTCAGTGAGACCCTGTCTCTACATAAAACACAAAATAGGGCTGGGGATGTGGCTCAGCGGTCTAGTACCCGAGTTCAATCCCCAGTACCAAAAAAAAAAAAAAAAAAAAAAGAATTGGACCATGCATACAAGAACTGTCCCTACCATATTCTGGGGAAGATTCCATGGGTTATTAAAACCATTATTCTAATACAGTATTTACATTTTTAATGTATATTCTGTTTTTTTTCTTTTGGTACCAGGGATTGAACTCAGGGGTACTCGACCACTGAGCCACATCCCTAGCCCTATTTTGTGTTTTATTGGAGACAGGGTCTCACTGAGTTGCTTAGTGCCTCGCTGTTGCTGAGGCTGGCTTTGCACTCACAATTCTCCTCTCAGCCTCCCAAAGTGCTAGGATTACAGGCATGTGCCACCACACCCGGCTTATTCTAATTTTTATAGTTTTACTTTACATGTGTAATTATAGCATATTCATATATTGTTATATTTATTTTCAATTTAATTTACCCACAATCACTAAACACTTATTCAATACAGTAATCCTCCTCCCCCCTTGTCCACACTTAACTAGTTACCCTAGTTTCAACCATGGTTGGAAAATATTAAATGGAAAATTTTCCATTTGTTTTTTTCTTCTTTTGTGGTGCTACGAATCAAATCCAGGGACTCAAGCATGCTAGGCAAGCACTCTACCACTGAGCTACATCCCCAGCCCTGGAAAAGTACAGAATGTGTGTTCTGGGTAGCATAATAAAATCTCATGCCGGCCCACTCTATCTTACTAAAGATGTGAATCATCATTTCCCATGCTGATTATGCCACCTGCCATTGGTCACTTAGTAGCCTTCTTGGTTATCAGATTGATTGTTCCCTATCACAGTGCTTGTGTTCAAGTAGCCCTTATTTTACTAATGGCCCAAAGTACAAGAGTTGCAATGCTGGCAGTTTCGATATGCCAAAAAAAAAAAAAAAAAAAAAAAAAAGCCATAAAGTGCTTTCTTTAAGTGAAAAGGTAAAAGTTTCAGCTTAATAGAAAAAAAAAAAGTATGCTGAAATTGCAAAGACTTACGATAATATTTTGTGAAATTGTGAAGAAAGAAAAAGGGAATTTGTTAGTTTTGCTGTCACACTTAAACTACAGAAGTGTGTAATAAGTGCTTAGTTATTTACATCACTTAATCTCATCCGGTAAGCATCTTACATCATTACAAAAAGG
This sequence comes from Geosciurus inauris, assembly GCA_004024805.1. Classification (NCBI taxonomy): domain Eukaryota; kingdom Metazoa; phylum Chordata; class Mammalia; order Rodentia; family Sciuridae; genus Geosciurus; species Geosciurus inauris. The sequence continues at coordinate 71,594 of PVHX01003802.1, forward strand.
ATATGATCTAAAAAGCTACTTTGAGAACGGAAAAGACCACATCCACATTTTATTACAATGTAGTGCTATATTTTTATTTTCATTATTGGATACTGTTGTTAATCTCGTAATCTCATAATGTGCCTAATTTACAAATTAAGAGTTTATGCTATATATATATATATATATATATACACACACACACACACACATACATATATACAGGAAAAAACAGTATATATAGAATTCAGTACTATCTGCAATTTCAGGTATCCACTGGTTTGGAATGTATCCTCCACAGATGGGGAGGGGGGGCTACTGTACTTTATCAGTTGGAGGCAACAGATGTGGAACCAAAGATAACTAACATACAGCTTCTGCCCTCCGTAATTTAGTGTAGGGCAGGGGGGTTAGAGATATTATTAGTAGTATTATTTTTTACATGAGGAAGTTGAAACAATGGATTTACTTGCCAAAGGTGACAAAATTAGTAAGTGTTCGTGAAGCCAGGATTCAAATGGAAGGCATGTGAATCCCAGTATGGTGGCCCACGCCTGTAATTCCAGCTACTCGCGAAGCTGAGACAAGAGGACCACAAGTTCGAGGCCAGACGGGGCAACTTGCAGAGATTTTGTTCATTTAAAAAAATAGGTTCTAAAAATAAAAAGGGCTGGGGATGTAGTTCAGTGCTTCGGTGCCCCTAAGCTCAATCTCCAGTTTAAAAAAAGAGGGGAGGGGAGGTCAAGTGAATCCCGAGCCCAAGTACCCCCAGGTACCTTTCCACTTCCACCTTGCTTTTGTGTAGAATGGAGGCAGATCTACTTTGCAAGGTTACTTACACGGTGGACATGCAGTACTTGGAACCTACTAAATAACTCGCTCCAGTTCACACAGTGGTGGAGCCAGGATTTAAACGGACGATTTGAATGTCATATTCCCGGCAGCACGTAAGAATGTAGGTCAAGAGCTTTTCATGGTATCAACTCCAAATACAGGAGGTATGCACTTTCCTTATGCCCCATAAAGCGCACCTCGGGGATCAGAGAACACATAACAGGTCTACTGAAAAAGGGAGAAGCTTTCGGAAGGTGTATACCTTGCCTGCTTTTCTCTGATTTTCTACATCCAAGTACTTGTCCCACCCGGCAGCTGGTTTCTGGGGCGGAAGTGACGTCTATATCCACGCGCCGGAAGTGCACTTGCCGAGTGAGACGCCGAGGTCGGAAGCCGGTGGGGTAAGCCGATAGTGTGGCCTGAGACAGGAGTCAGCTTCTGCTTGAGGTCCTTCGCGACCTTAGGGAGCGGTCGTTGCCATGACGGCCCAGGGGGGGTTGGTGGCCAACCGAGGCCGAAGGTTCAAGTGGGCCATTGAACTGAGCGGGTCTGGAGGAGGCAGCAGGTGAGCGCCTGGATCAAGCTCTACCTTAGAGCCTTCACCCCAGAACAGCCCCAGAGTAATGGAAACCGACTGAGGCGCATTCTCTGAAAAGGTTGGGTGATAGATGTCACCCGGGGAGGTAGCAGCTTCTCTACCGTGGAGGTTTCTTTTCCCTAAGGATATTTATTTTAGTCTTCCCAATAGGCAAAGGGACTGACCAGCTCTTCAGAGCGCTTGGCCTAATATAATGTGGGTGGTGCATTAGAGGATCTATTTTTTGTACCGAGTACTGAACTCAGGGGCACTCGACCACTGAGCCACATCCCCAGCCCTATTTTGTGTTTTATGTAGAGACAGGGTCTCACTGAGTTGCTTAGTGCTTCACCATTGCTGAGGCTGGCTTTGAACTCGTGATTCTCCTGTCTCAGCCTCCCAGAGTGCTGGGATTACAGACGTGCGTCACCGCGCCCGGCTACATCTGAGGGATCTTTATTACTATGGTTGATAGAACAAGAACTGTAGGATATAGAATATGGGAAGTTGCAGCTTTCGTCTCTTGATTTGGTTCTTTAGGGGCCGAAGTGACCGCGGCAGTAGCCAGGGAGACTCACTATACCCAGTCGGTTACTTGGACAAGCAAGTACCGGATACCAGCGTGCAGGAGACAGATCGGATCCTGGTGGAGAAGGTACAGAGGTGTAGATGTTACCCTAGTCCTTGAGCCAGTCAGGACCTACGTCTCCCGAGTAGCGTTACTGTAGATAGCCTTTATAATGAATGGGAGCTAAACCGCGTGCAGTATTACAGTTTACATAACAGCTCCAACAGTGCTTAATAATTGGAAAAGTAAAAGACATTCAGTAAGGTAAGGTATTAGGAAATAGTTCCAAAATGATCTGCTGGTGGCAAGGCTTTCCAGCTGAAGTCGTCCCTTTTTTATGCTAGTTCTCTGACATCACACATACAAATTGTCAGGCAGGATATTACCTTCAAAACAGATCCCAAATCCTACTATTTTTTTGGCACCAAGGATTGAATCCAGGGGCACTTAACCACTTACCCACATCTCCAGCACCCCTCTCCCCATGCCTTTAAAAAAATTTTTTTAGAAATGGTAAGTTGCTGAGGCTGGCTTTGAGTTTACCATCCTCCTGCCTCAGCCTCCCTAGTCACTAGGATTAACAGGCTTTTGCCACCACGACAGGCCTACTACTACTCTTATTTATCTTATCATCCTGGTCCTATCATCTCTCATCCAAACATTTTTTTTTAGACTTATTTTTTTAAACCTTTATTTTTATGTGGTGCTGAAGATGGAACCCAGTGCCTCACACATGCTAATCAAGCACTTTACCACTGAGCCACAACCCCAGCCCTCTGATCCAGGTTTTTGCAAAAGACTTAAAAAAAAATCACAGATGTATGATAAAATATATATGTACATATAAATTCTTTCAAAGATAGTTTATGTAAACTACATTCAACTAAAGCATGGTTTATCAACCTCAGCATTGTCAACAAGTAGTGGTTAATACTTCTTGTGGGAGGACTGTACTGTGCACTGTAAGATGTTCAGTATCCCTGCTCTACCCATTAGATGCCAGTAGTGCCCTTCCCTAGTTGTGACAATTATACATTTCCAACATACTAAATGTCTCCTAGGAGACAAATTGCCCTCAGCTGGGCAATTTGATTCCTTGCATTCCTTTTTACAGTAGAATTCTAACTGGTCTTGCTACTTATACCTAGCCCTCTGTAGTTTATTCCCATCATAGCAGTCAAAATCATTTTAAAATATAAGTCAGATCATTCCTACACAGAACCTTCCTGTAGCTCCCCATTCTTTCAACATAAAAGCCAAGTCTTTATAATGTTCTTAATAACTCTGCATTAATCAAGCCCTGGAACATCTCTGACCTAATCTTTTGCCATTTTGCTCTATATTGATTGTTGATTTCACTTTAGTCGTAGTGGTTTCCTTGCTGCTCTCTAAAGATGGCAAGAAAAGTGCCCATGTCAGATTTTTTGTATTTGCTATTCTTGTAATGCTCTTCCTCCAGATCCTTTCATGACTTGCTTGCCCATCACCTTTACATCTCTTGGTCCTTTGGTCTTAGTGAAGCATATCCTTATGGCACTCCCTATCCTGTTTTCCTATTTCTCCATAACACTGATATATGGATATATCATATCATAGTTATTTTGTTTATTGCCTGTCAGCCTTATCACTCTTGTAAGCTCCATGAGAACGGGATTTTGTTTGATATATCCTAAGTACCTAGAGGCAGTGCTTGGCACTTTCTTTCCTTCTCTCATTTCTCTCTCAGCTTTAATATTGCTATTACACAATCTTTGTTCATGCATTCATGAAATGCATGTGATCTTCACAACATGAAAATGACAGAGCTATTATTAGTCTTTTTCTCGGTAAGTATTTTTTTGTACAGTATTGGGGATCAAACCCAGGGCCTTGTGCATGCTAAGCAAACACTACTACCAAGTCACACCCCTAGCTCATTATCCTGTAATTTTTCATCTTGGTATATCAAAATATATGAACACATGATACTAAATTATTTTTGGTCTAACTTTAGCCAGGTGCAGTGGTGCATGCATGTAATCCTCGCGACTAGGGAGTTGGGGCAGGAGCTTCAGTTTCAAGGCCAGCCTCAGCAACTTAGTGAGATCCTGTCTCAAAATAATAAAAAGGTCTGGGAATGGAGATCAGTGGTAAAGTGCCCCTGGGTTCAGTCCCCAGTACCAAAAAAAAACAAATTTTTTTTTTTTTTTTTTTAAAGTCTCCTTTCTAAGCCAGGCGCAGTGGTGCAAGCCTGTAATCCCAGCACTTAGGGAGGCTGAGACAGGAGAATCACTAGTTCAAAGCCAGCCTCAGCAACAGCGAAGTGCTAAGCAACTCAGTGAGACCCTGTCTCTACATAAAACACAAAATTGGGCTGGGGATGTAGCTCAGTGGTCGAGTACCCCTGAGTTCAATCCCCAGTACCAAAAAAAAAAGTCTCCTTTCTAAGTTTCTTCTTCTTCTTTTTTTGGTACCAGGGATTGACCCCAAGGGTGCTTAATCAATGAGCCACATCCCCAGCACCACCCTCACCCTTTTAAACTTTTCAGACAGGGTGTCAGGTTGCTTAGAGCCTAAGTTACTGAGGCTGGCTTTGAAACTGATCCTCTTGATTCAGTCTCCCAAGTCACTGGGATTTTAGGTGTGTGCCACTACGCCCAGCTAGTTTGTTCTTTTTCTAGTTTTTTTTTTTTGGTGCTGGGGATTGAACTACATTCCCAGCCCTTTTGAGACAGAGCCTTACTAAGTTGCTGAGGCTGGCTTTGAACTTGCAATCCTCCTGCCTCAGCCTCACAAGTAGCTGGGACTACAGGCATTCACCACCACACCTAGCTTTTTCTAGCTTCTTGAAATGGATACTTACTTTGTCTTCTAATATGTACTTAAGATTATAAATTTATTAACAGCTCTAGCTGTGTAGAAGTTTTTTTATATATATGTATATATAATGTTTTTTAGTTGTGGATGAACCTTTTTTAAAAATTAATTAATACGCAGTGCTGAGAATTGAACCCAGTGCCTCACACATGCTAGGCAGGAGCTCTACCATCGAGCCACAATCCCAGCCCACTGTATACAGGTTTTAATGAAGCATTTTTGTTTCCAATTGACATTTTTATTTTCTGTTTTGATTGCATTCATGGATTAGAGTATATTTGTTAATTTCTAAATATAAGGGATTTTTCTAGTTACATTTTGATTTCTAGCTTAGTTGCATTATAGTCAAAGAACACTATATACTTTGAGTTCTGTGACATTTGAGATTTTCTTACATGGCTCAGCAAATGGCCAGTTTTTCTAACTATCTGATGTGTTTGAAAAGAGTATCAGTTCTGTAGTTGTTGGGTACAATGTTATATATGTCATTTGGATTAAGTTTGTTAATGTCATTCAAATCATGTCTTGACTTGCCTGTTAATTTTTTTTTCACAATACCTTTTTCATTTTTTATGTGGTGCTGAGGCTTGAACCCAGCCCCTCACACGTGCTAGGCAAGTGTTCTACCACTGAGCTACGACCCCAGACCCTGCCTGTTCTGTTATTAAGGTGTGCTAATCTTGCAGCATGTGGAGTTTTCTGTTTCTTTAGTTGTAAAAGGGACAGTGATAGATGCAGAAGTTCTAGGACAAAAGCAGGAAAATCTTTAGCCAAAATCACAAGAAAAAACTGACTGGAAAATCCTATGGGGAAAACTGTAACAGATGGTGAGGCTATCTTATATCTTTAATAGAGGGGAGCTTCCTTGGCAACATGGAGAAAGAAAGAGGTGGTGGAATTGAGTCAGCTCAGTCAGAAGCAGGGAATTGGGAATTTCGTTCATTTGACTTCAGCATCACTGATGCAGTAAATGTGGGATTGAGGATAGTGATGAAAGGTTACAATTGTTTGCTTGTTTTAGCGCTGCTGGGACATCGCCTTGGGTCCCCTCAAACAGATTCCTATGAACCTCTTCATCATGTACATGGCAGGAAATACTATCTCCATCTTCCCTACTATGATGGTGTGTATGATGGCGTGGCGACCCATTCAAGCACTTATGGCCATTTCAGCCAGTAAGTATTTTTGAAAAAAGCAGCCCTTTCCTATGTTTTTAAGAATTTAAAGTCTTAGGCATAGTTTTTTTACTTCAAGGTATGCTGGGTGGTTGGTGGTGGTAGTGGTGATATGGAGGGGAAAACAGTGCTGCTCATGATATTCTGCTCACTTTTAGTGGTCCTATTTGCTATTTTATTTTGGGCTTATTTATATTTATATATATATATATGATTGATTTGATTCCTATTGAAAAAGGTAGGTCGTTTTGGTTTTGACAGCTTCCGTTACTCCAACAGCTTTCAAGATGCTAGAGAGTTCAAGCCAGAAGTTTCTTCAGGGTTTGGTCTATCTCATTGGGAACCTAATGGGCTTGGCATTGGCTGTTTACAAGTGCCAGTCTATGGGACTACTGCCTACACATGCATCGGACTGGTTAGCCTTCATTGAGCCCCCTGAGGTAAGGCAAAGAACAGTCAAATTTGAGACATTTGTACAGTGAATACTGTACAAATGAGCTTACTTATTTGATGGTATTAGAGTTCATTTCTTAAGTAATAAAAGCTATTAGGTATTTGAAAGATTTTTTTAATGATAAGGTAAAATAGAACTTGTGTTTAAAATATTGATTCAGAAAATTATTTCAGTACTTACTCACCACTCACCTGTTTACTGTTTCTTTTTCCAGAGAATGGAGTTCAGTGGTGGCGGATTGCTTTTGTGAACCTGAGAAGGAAGCACCTGGTGCCTATATATTTGGGCCTCATTTACATCTTCCTTTAAGCCCACTGGCTCCCTAAGTATACCCATTTTTTTTTTTTTAAAGTATACTCTTAATCACTCATGTTGAAAAGAACCAAAAAAGCTCTCTTCTCCATAGTCAGGAGACAGATCCTGGAAGGACGATGTGCACATTACTATAAACACAAAGAAACTATACCACAACCCCTGACTGAAAATAATGTAGAAAACTTTATTTATGTTTGCAGTACAGAGCAAAACAAATAAAACCAGAACTCTATGTAAACAAAAGAATGGTTGCTGCTAAATCAAAAGCCATAGCAGCATCTCCATTTAATAAATTAAATGGTTGATAACAATACTTAAAAAAAGTTTCACAAATTCCCCTTAAATCTATTTTCCTTAATAGTTCACTTTTATTTAACACAAGTTGAGACATAAAAATTCTCTTGGAGACACTCGTGGAAGATGTGAGAAACTAATGCTGGATTCAAATTATACATGATAAAAAGAAAAATAAACCAGAAAGAAGAACACATAAATATGCTTACAGTATAATTGTTATTTTAATACCCACAAAGAATTTTTAACATGTTTATTAGGGGGAATGAGGATTGGTGGGATCCCTGGGGCCACAACAATCAGAGGCAGTGGAAGATAAAGAGCAGTGATCTTTCTCCTGTCACGAGGAACCTGGCATCTGTGAAATAGACGCTACAGTTCAAACTCCAGCTTTTAAGATAGCTATGGAAGGCAGAGGGCCAGCAGTAGAAGAATGTATATTATTAACCTTGCCCTGATAAAGTCATAGGTAAGACTCAAAAGCTGGACCTTAGTCAAAAAGCAGGAGGTCTTTCTCTTCCCTCTTGAAACCAAAGCCCTTTCCCCTAAGGTGCATTCTCTCATCAAGTTTTCAGTATTGCTCTATTTGCAGTGATTAAACGAGACAAGACACTTTGTAGACAGACAACATTAGCAACAGACGTGAAATGTTCTAGACAGATGAGTATAAATCTGGCCTAATAATCATTTTTCCATGTAACAGTGATTTTGTGTTTTCGGGATTAAGGTAGTGGCAATGTTAATAAGTCACTAATTCCTTCTTCCCTTTAAAAGATTCTTACTGAGTTCCCACCACACATAGCACTTCTAAAATTACCTTATTTCCTGCCCATGTTTATCCTATATAGGAAAAAAGTATATATCACTTTGGCCAGGATTATGTGTAAATGTTGGGAAATTCCTGGGCAGGCTGATCTTTACAGTATTGAATATAGAAGATCTTATGTCCTAGGGGACCTGACCCATTACTACTATGCTCGACTAAGCAGTGAAGTGTTGCAGTGGGGGTTGTAAACACAATTTCTATTCCCTGCAGGAAGGAGCAGAAAAAAGACATAAGATCGTGTCTGCTTTGCTACCCACAAATGGGCCTGAAGTTTGAAAGAAGAGCAAAGGGAACAAATCAAAATGACTTAATTTCTTAAGTCATACTGAAGGATTTTCTCTTCCTGTGGGTCAAAAGAATTATCTGTGACTGAGAGCTTATTCCATATCTTACTGGGTAATCAAAGAAGAGTGGCACTGTTTATCATTAATAAAGTGAAATTAAAAGCAGCTGTAAATACAGGCAAGAAAACAAGTTTCTTAAATACTCATCTTGTACAAGAAATGAATATTTCACATTTGAAATTACTGCTGAGTTACACAGGTAGTTTCCCTATGCTGGTAAGCTAGGTGTTTTGTGATCAGTAAATTAGTAAGTAAAAAGATGAGTTTGCAGAAGTATTTCCTTGGCACATTAGAACTTTTTGCAAACAAAGAGCAGAAGACTGTTGGCTTGGATAATAGTTCAGAACCAAATTTCTGCAGTTAAAATTAATAATAAAAGGAAAAGGGGGAAATGCTCATATTGGGGGCATTTAGTCGAGTGCCTCAAGTCTTAACTGGCTTTAGAGATGAAACCGTAGGTTACTTAGTGAAAGCAAATTTTCCTGAATCAGGCCATTGCCAATTTGTATGCAATTTTAAGTAGATAAGGAGAGTAGCAGCTTGACAACTTTGGCACTGTGGAAAACAGTATGGCTCTAGAACTTCCAGTTCCATTGCTGAATTCCCCCTTTAAAAGACAGTCCAGAGCTTTCAGAGAATGATTTTAGCCAGTCTTCCTAGTATTTGTTCCTTAAGGATTTTTGATCCAGGCCTAGTAACTTGGGGCATAAAAAGGAGGAGAACCTAGTGGCCAATGTGCATCATGGCCTACTTACATAACAGCTTGTATGTTTTGCCCTTGTTGCAGATAACCAGAGACTACTTTGGTAAATCTTAATAGCTACTCCTTAGAATTTCCTTAGTTTAGCCATTTAAAGAAAACCTGAAAGAGAGAAATTCTTACCTCAAAAAAAAAAAAAAAAAAAAATTCTGTGGTAACATTACCTGTTACAACCACAGAATTGGTTTTGAGCTAAGACAAACAGCTGAAATACATACTGACACAGTATTGATACTTAAACCTGACATTCTGGTTTTTGAGGGAGGAGAGGCTGCTGCCATGTTTCAGGTTTTGTAGATAAGTACCCCAATATAACAGCATCCTAGAGAACAGGAAGTACAATAAAAATTAGCTATAAAAGGTTTCCATCTTGGCTTGCCACTGATTATTTTCACAAGGATAATAGGTCCCCATATACTTGGCCATAAATTCTTTAGTAAAGTTAGGCTGTCTGGCAGTTATCCCTGTGGTGTCACTGAACCATGACTTCTGAAACTCATCTTTAATGTTGGCTATATACTTCCTTTTTGTCTTTAGTTGAATTTCTAGCATTCCTTTTACCAATTTGCTAACTTCAGCAGTGTTAAAAGGTTCCCATTTATTGGCTTGGCTTGTTAATCCTAACTTGACTTCTCTTGTTACTGAAATGGTTTTGGGACTTGACCATTCTTCTGATGTTGAGGGGAATATCTGCTGCTTCTGTCATAATAAGGGAGCCAAGAGCAGATCTGTATGTATTCTTGCACAAGTACTGGAGGCTCAGCTTATCAAAAGTTCAGTGTTATGTGTATAGAACACAGGACTCTAGTTGAATGAGTGTGGTAATAAAGAGCCATCACTTCCATGGAGGATGGAAGCCTTTTAGAAAATAAGAGACCAAGCAGAGTCATTCAGGAGCAGATTATGAATAAATGGTGATCACTTCACTGCCACCACCCCGGACAAGGAGGACTCGCTCTAGTCCCTCGGTGAGTACTTCTAGAAACTCCATGTCTTCAGAATTTGTCAAGGAGAGAAACAGGCAGAAAAGTTAACTTTACAATCTGGCATCTCATCTGCTGTTATCTGATAATAGCATGTTCTTGATAATTATATAATCAGAATTGGAAAAGTCTAATTTTTTTTTTTTTTTTGGTACTAGAGATTGAACTCAGGTGCACTTGACCACATCCCCAGCCCTATTTTATATTTTATTTAAAGACAGAGTCTCACTGAGTTGCTTAGCGCCTTTGTTGCTGAGGCTGGCTTTGAACTTGTGATCCTCCTGCTTCAGCCTCCTGAGCCACTGGGATTACAAGCATGCGCCACTGCGCCCAGCTAAGTCTGAACATTTGATTCAATTTAACCCTGTGAAGTAATCCAGGGATATAATCCTTTTGCATATATAAGAATCTCCTATTTGTTAAATATTTTCTAATGTTACTAAGAAATGGGGAGTCCATAGTAATATGTTATTCTAAATGGTAAAATAAAATAAAAAAAAAAAAAATCCAAGAAACAAACAACAACCCCACAACAATCCAGAGGGTACCCGAGTAATTTCTAAGTGAAGCCATTCAAGCCAGATTTTCCTGCCAGTTCTTTTTTCCATTTTTAAACCTCTTCTGTAGTGGCAGGAATAGGCCAGTCTATGTTGCAATGCTGAAAGGTTCCCATTAAAGTAATTCTGGGATGAGAGTATTAGCGAAAATCTCTTTTTCTTTTTTAAAGGAGTCCATCTGAACTGCTTCTCCCCTAATTCTATCCAAAAGAAAAAGGCTTTGCAAAATGGGTAGTCTGAAAAGGCAAAAGAATGTGGGTATTCTGTCTCTAGGATGGTCATTTAATATGAGGCATCACACTGCAAATATATCAACCAAAAAGTCTTTTTAGGGTTCAAAAAGAATATATTACACCCTCCCAGGAGATTAATCAATTTTACCACTTGTAAAATCCTTGCCTAAGACTTTAAAAGTCTTCCTCAAAGAGAGAAAGTGGGGCATAGACAATGACTTTTATGGTTTCCTAGTTGACTCATCTAAGGAAAGGGCTAATAAGATTTTCCCGACTAGTGACTCCACACTTGGAAAGGATACAGTTTTCATCACCCTCAGGGTTTCGGGGTGGACCTGGCATATTCAACAAAACCAGCTTTGCTTCATGGGACTTGTTAACTATAACCTCATTGAGCTTCACTGCTGTATGCATTCGTCTTACATTGGACTGGTCCCTGGGTGGGGAAGAAACAGATAGTTAAAGCAAAAAGAAAATAGTTACAATTGAACTTAAAAAATTTTTTTAAGATCCAAAGCTTTTTTTACTTAACTATGGATAATGTGATAAGTAAAATAATTTCCTTATGATATTAATATCCCAAGTTTTCTCATACTTAATAAGCTAACAGTATGGAGATGAACTATGTGGAAAGAAGATGGTATTGTGTAGAGTGTTTAATTGGGAGCTAATACGCATAGGCCAACAATAGAGAGATGGCTGGATGTGGGTAAAATGAACAGAATCCATCCTATGTGTTCAGGCAGTCACATTGCCACTGACTAGGATACTGTTTTACATCATAAGCTTCTGTGAGGAAACTTACGGACGCATGTTAAGTAGGTCCTGGAATCCTTCCATTGATTTGGCTTTTTGCCCCCGGGATGCCATGTACTTGTCTTTTGTCCAAGTCATGTGCACCTTCTCCTGATAGGTTTCTGTCTCTTCATCCTCATCAGAGCCAATGCTGGTCAGTCGTAGCATTGAGTTCCGGTCTTTCACCAACTGTGCCTGGGAAGGTCCAACAAAGTTATTCTACCTAATATTCTCTCATGCTTCAACTATTTTGAAACAAAATGGGGTTTTATTGGGATAACTGATACAGTGAGAAGGAAATAATTTGTCATCCTGTGAAAACAATACAGTATCATCCTGTTCACTGAGACTTCACAGAGCCAGGATTAGATCAATGCAACAAGGTCTCACCTCCCTGTCCCGTTCTGTTTTGGATAGCCTCATGTGCCGGAGCATCTGGGACCGCTGTTCCATCATCAGTGTGCGCTCATAAGTATAAGCTGATATATCACTGTCATGCTGCCACAGATATCACACAAAGTGGGCAAAATGTACAAAGGGGAAAGAAGGATAGACCATACATTTTTACTTCCATTCATTACCTTAAATCAGCAAAGATATCACAATATAAGCCTTTCACCCCTATTCTATTTCTGATCTACAAAGACACATTATTTTGGGGTTGTAAATCAAATCCAGAGGCTTTGAATATTTTCTGTAATCTATTATGTGTTTCCTAGAAACACAAAACACAAACTCTAGTCTACATTTTTCATACATAAGTCTAATCATAGATGAATTTAAGAATGAATTAAAAATTTAAAATATATTAAGCAGATAAGAATCTGGCAGAAATATAAGAGCTGTATAAAAAATAGGAAAGCAAAATCAAAAAGTTAATACCAAACACGTTATTTATGTATTCTATTTATCTATGTCAACAAATTAGAATTGTATTGGAAGTGGGGGGTTAATTCACACTTACAGCTGAATAATTTCCCAAACCAAAAAAGGTTATAGGAAGATAGGGTTGGGGTTGAGGAAATGGTGGTCTCCTTTATCTCAAACTCCACTTTATCTTACCATCTCCACCACTTCCACCTCTGCTTCAATGCGCAGATGATACAGGAAGGTGGCCAGGTCTTTTTTCATCTGGATACTGTTGTCTTCTAGTTGAGCTACTGTGAAGATCCGTATGCTACATTTTCGCCACACCTGACAGAACACCATGTGTATATGGAAAATAGATGCAAGGTAAAACAAAAGTTATTTCCTAAAACATGAGGCATTTTGACTTTTAAGGATATCTGTTCCTTGCTTGGTAAGTTATTGTATTAAGACAAAAGATTAAATAAGAAACACATTAAATATAGTTTTAAGGAGTTCTTGACTTCATAATAAGAAAAAAACTAACAAAAAATAAAAGATGTCCCTTGTGATATTGTGAACTACACAGTTGACCTTTGTACCCATTTCTTAACATATAACTCCTAAAATCTATTGCATCTTCATAATGCTAAGTATGTTTTTGTATTCCAATGAGTTGGCCCATAGCTTCAGAAGTCTTTGGATAGCTTCAGAAGCAGGGCAGGTCACCAGAAAGACTGAGGCAGACTAGCGGGTTGGAACTTTCAGCCCAAATCCCCATTACTGAGGAGGACAGCGGGGCTGAAGGTTAAATCAATCACCAATAGTGAATGATTTGATCAACCATTCCTATGTAATAAAGCCTCTATGAAATCCCTAAAGGACTGGGTTTAGGGAACTTCTAGATAGCTGAACATGCGATGGTTTCTAGTAGGGTGGCATAAGCTAGAAAGGGCATGAAAACTCATGCCTCTCCCTACATGCCTTGTTCTATGCACCTCTTCATTTGCTATAATACTTTATAATAATCCAGTAAATGGCATAAAGTTTTTCTCAGTTCGGTAAGCCACTCTAGCACAAGGAGGGGGTCATGAGAAACCTCATTTATAGTAGATCAGTCACAAGCATTAGGTAAACCAAACTTGAGGCCTTTAGTTAGTTAAAAAAAAAAAGTGGGAGGGTCATTGTATGGGACTGAGCCCTCAATATGTGGGATATGATGCCACCTCCTGATTGATATACAATAGTGTCAAAACTGATTAGAGGACACTAAGCTGAGTGCACTGCAGAAATGATTCCTTATTTGATGTGTGAGGAAAAAAACACATCAATGTATCCTCACTGTGACACATTAAGAGGATGCTTTAGGAGCTGGAGATATAGCTCAGTTGGTAGAATGCTTGCATCACATGCATAAGGCACTGGGTTCAATACCCAGCTCCAAAAAAAACCCAAAAAACAAAAACAAACCAAAACAACAAAAGAGGATATTTTATTCAGATAGGACATTAATGATATCAGACTAATTTAAATTTCACTTTACCTCGTCTTACCAAAGAATGAGCATATATGTGTATGATACACACAAACACACACACACCCCTTATACTTCCTTTAGACTTTACTTTTTAATGTGTTCACACATTACTGTTTTTTCCAAAGGGAAACCTTATTTTCTGACTTACACTTGAAGTTAGATTGTTATCAAATATAAAGAGAACTATTTCTCATAAAGTTTGAAACTATGGAAAACTCAAGAATAATCCCTGACTTTTAAATTTTAAGCCCCAACACTATATAATCAAAGAAGAATTTGTAGAGTGAACCAAGACAGAAGGGAAAAAGACTTTTAAAAAGTTGCCTAAAATACCTTGTATTGTTTCAGTAGGAATGGTAAAAGCATAAGCATCCCCCCATCATGCACAATCCACCAGACATCAATGTTGCCTTCAGAAAACTGTTCCACATTGCTGGGAAAGAAGGAGACATTTTTAGCTACCAGCAGCGCAAGATGGGCAGCAGTTGTCACTCGAACTGTTCCTAGGGAGAAAAAGGGAATCAGGATAAGCAGAGAAGAATCCTTAGGTTTGCTTTGCTTCCCACTGTGTCAGGAAAATAAGGATTACATTTCTTTGAGCAAAGATGCCCAAATTCATAGTCTAGTTAAACCCCATTAAGAAACAAAACTGAGAAAAATCTGAATAGCTAATTGACCTGGACTGAGGATCATGGTTTATTTTACTAGATATACTCTTTTTTTTTTTTTTTAAATGTTTATTTTATTTTTTTTTTTAGTTGTAGGTGACAGAATATCTTTATTTTATTTTTTTTATGTGGTGCTGAGGATCGAACCCAGTGCCTTATGCGTGCTAGGCGAGCATGCTACCACTGCGCCATAATCCCAGCCCCTAGATATACTCTTATTACTATACTTCTAAGGAGGGATAGGTGAAGTTGGGAGATTTTGATGCTGAAGGACTATCCTCCAATTTCTGTGAGCATATCAGTATGAAAAATCATAAATGAAAACAAGGCAATTTTGGACATAATTCCTAGTCCAAGACTTGACAGAGCTAAACAACTCATGAATATAAATGTAAAGCTGGAGAGGATAGGTAAAATCAGGTCATTAATACTAGTAGTTTTTTAGGTGGCCTTATAAGACCATGCTTCAGCAATGGCATAATGCTTACTTTAGAAGGCTAGAGGGTAAGGTTAGTGTAAAAGGGATTCAACTCTATCCCCCATTTGGGCCTTTAGGTTAGTGTGGAAAATGTTTTGTACCAATAAAAGTCTTCCAAGCACGAGCATCTTCACTTTGGCGCCAACCATTTGGCCACCCCATCACCACTGTGTTGTGCTTCATGCCTCCTAGGCCACATGATTGGATGAGGTGGGAAATGCCTTCTCTCAGCTTGGCAGCCACCACCAGCTGGCAGAATCCTTTTACCTTCTCTGCCTCCATTAGGTGCTTAATGGTCTGAAAGAAACACAAAACTCAATAATGAATTGCTTTTCCCCAGACCTTTAAAATCATTATTCCTTCTCCATATTATACTCCTCATCTCTTTCTAAACTCCACATAAGACTATATCTTCTATAGAAAAGTCCAAAAATTAAACTTATTCCACAAAAGTATCATCCTTTGTCTTTTTCACTTTTTAATTACTGGCAGTGTACATGTAGTTTCACTGCTTTTTTCTCTATTCTGCTTTTCTTCTTTGTAACGTATCAAAAACTTGAGAATAGGGATCCCCACAAAGCAAATATTCAAAATGCTTTCTTAATGACCAAGAAGAGTTCACTAGTGTGAACATGATCTTTTTCCTTTCTTAGCCCTAGTAATGCCTTGACTTTACTTTCAGAAATTCAATCTGATGATTCAGTATCACTTCAGGATTTTCTTAGATAAGTTTTCCTTTTTGCTTCTCCCATTCTTGTATCCTTTCTCACATTTTAATGGTGATTATTACTTGCTTGTATTTGATTTACCCTCGTGGTGGAAAAGGGACGGGAATAATAGTGTAGAAAATGGATCTGATTTTCCAAAGTCAAAGATTAAGGTCAGTGGTGTAGGTAGGATAAGAACCTTGACTTGCAACATTGTGATCTTTTTTATGAATTTTGACCAGCATTCCTAGTTTTTAGGCTTTCAAAACATTCTAAAGTGAAATCCAGAAAAAATTCTGAAATGCAACGGAAAATTTCCCAACAACAGGATTAGTTCCATCATTTACAATAAATATTAGACCTGGGGATGTAGCTCTAATAAAGTGCTTGCCTAGTATGTGTGAAGCCCTGGGTTCAATCCTCAGGCCTGGAAGGAAAAAAAAAAAAGAAAAGCCTGGAAAATATAAGCATTAGAGAGAAAACTACTTCCTTCTTCAGGTAGAACTCTGATGTTCAGTACAGTTAATCAGAAATGGTAAAGGAATCTTGCTCATGATATCACATAAGTCAGTAAAGTGGAAGAACAGTTACTCCTTGCTCCTTGTCATAAGATTTAGGAACCCTTCCCACAGTTCAAAGGATAGATTTAATGATATGATTTCTCTCAGTGATCAGATCAATGTTTAGAATATACTGGGGAATAATTTTTAGTGTTAATAATCTACAGTTTACTAATGATTTAAATGGGAAGAAGAATAAATAGTTGTCTTCTGGTTAAACTTATTATCTGGGAGAATATAACTATTATGGTTTCAATATCAGGTTTTCCCCAAAAGCTCATGTTTGAGACAATGCAAAAAAGTTTGGAAATGAAATAATTGGATTATAAGAGGTTTAACTTAATCAGTGTGTTAATCCCTTGATAGAGATTATCTTGGTGGTAACTGTAGGCAGGAAGGGTATAGCTGGAGAAGGTGGGTACCTGGGGGCGTGCCTTTGGGATTTATATTTTGTCCTTGCTGAGCAGTGTGCAAGCTCTCTCTCTCTCTCTCTCTCTTTCTCTCTCTCTCTCTCTTTTTCCTCGTGCCATGTCCTGAGTTGCTTTCCTCCACCACACTCTTTTGCCATGGTGTTCTATCTTACCTCAGGCCCTAAGAAATGGAGTCTGCTAGCTATAGACTGAGACCTTTCAAACTGTGAGCCCCAAAATAAACTTTTCTTCCTTAAAATTGTTCTTGTCAGGTCATTTGGTCACAGCAGCAAAAAAGCTGACCAAAACAATGACTGTTCAAAAGTCAGCACTGGCCAGGCATGGTGGAAATGCCTGTAATCCCAGTTTGGGATTATGTGGGAGGCTAAAGCAAGGAGATTGTAAACTCTGAGGCCAGCCTGGGAAATTTAGTGAAACTGTCTAAATAAATAAATGAATAAGAAAGGCTGTGGATTTAGCTCAGTGGTAGAGTGCTCACCTAACTTTTGAAAGACTCTGGGTTCAATTTCCAGTACTACAAAGAAAAAACAAAAAAATAATCAGCACTAAGTGGGAAACCTGGGTCACATAGGTAAGGGATTGATATGTAAGTCTGAAGTTTTACTACTAAACATCACAAAGCCGTACACTAAATTCTATTAAGTCAATAAATCTTGACTCTTACCTGCTCAGCAGCTAAAGCTTCACCATAGTTCTCCAGGAAGTTCCCCACAATGACAGAACCCACAATAGTGAGACCCTTTCCTGCCTTGAGCTGCGAGGCAAAGGTGAGGAGGCGAGGATGCTTGACATGTAAGTCTTCATCTAGTTTCAGTAATACAAGCAACTGAGGCCTGTAAAGAGGTTGAGTGAGGGGGTGGAGGGGAGAAAACATTTTGGATTTGGGAAAAAGAATGATAGTTCCCACATTAATTCAAGTGATCTCTATAAAACATGCAATTTGATAAAAGGAAGAAGTCAGAAGAATAGGATGAAGGTACTGAGTTATTCTGAATGCTCTCAGTATCATCTCAAATTCATCAGTCTTCAAGAGAAAACAACAAATGATAGAAATCTAGATAACAAATCACATGAAAGAAAGACAATGAAGATTTGGGATAGTCAAAAAAAGGTCCATTACAACAATTTCTTGAGCAGTATGATTTTCTTATCCTGTCATCACTAAAGCACACATTTTCTGTGCATTAACTATGTGTCAAACACCACTAAGCTCCGTTAATTTCTTTACCTCCAGTTTTTGGTGTGTGGAGGTCCTTCCTCTAGCCGAAGCAAAGCAAATCGGGCTGCACTGAGGGACAGCCCACGGATACCATCGCCCCATTCTTTCTCAGCTCTGGAAGAAAAAGGAGAGAAGAGCAGAGACGGATTTAACCAAGTAAGTATAATTTCAAAAAATAAAGTTCATTTCTTTTTTAATCTAAAAGTAACATGCACAAAGGTAGAAGATTGAAACTTATATTAATGATCTGTATATTGTTCTTCACTAACAATGAATCTACTGAGAGCAAATGAACACCACCCAGCACCACAGACTGCACTGCAAAAATTATTCAGAATAAAGGCTGGGAGAGCCAGTCACTTAGTCCCTGTGTGTATTCAAAAGCAGCAATGTAAAACAGTAATTTGGATTAAGAAATTATCACAGTCTAAGAGCTAAATTATTCTGAAAATACATGGGAAAGTAAAATTCAATGTAATCTTCTGAATCAAATGTTATTTATCGATCATTTTGGGAGTTATTATCAAGTCTCTGTTATAGAATTATTCAGGACTAATTTCATTTTCATTTCACAGATAATTCCTTGACTTCAGAGATTAACAAAAATATTTATATTTGTGTTATACTGTGTTTAGTACCTCTCATTATCATTTGGATATGTTCTTTTAGTTATTTTTCATTGATCTATTCATACTTTCTTGAAATTAAAAGTTTATTATCTGTAAAATTATTAAAAAAATCAGAGATGCAAAATTTAATTAGGGACAAATAAAGTTACCTGGATCTTTAATTTTCATTGAGCTGACTCTAACCACAATAGCCAGTCTTGATACTTTTAGCAGTGATCCAGGTGAAATCCATACTCACCCTTGGTACTCAATGTACTTGTAGATCATACCAGCTATTACCATAGCTACGATGGCATAATACCAGGAAGAAATGAACATAAGAGCCAGACAGATACTCATTCCCATGAAAGAGAGGGCCCTAGAAAATTAAAAACAAAAACATAAAGAAGCATCTTTTAAGCAGCAAAAAAAGAAGCCTGTGCTAAAGGTGCTTCTCAAACTATTGGTGGTGTGGGTTTATTATTTTTTAATAAATGATGAAACTTTTATAAAATACAGATGAAACTTTTATAAAATGCAATAAAAATGTATTGTTAGAAAATTTATATCAAGCCTGGAATGTTCTGGTAATGTGTTTTTGTTTTATTGTGGTGCTAGGGATTGAATCGGAGCCACACCTCTAGCCCATGTGGCAATGTTGAGTTGCTATAAAATTTCTAAATGCTTATTCTCAATTTCTATAGTTGTCTTATTATAAACTGGCAACAAACAGCTGGTAGATCTGTACTGAGCCCCCAAAGCACCCTTTGTAATAGAAGATTTCTTCCCACTGCTGTAAAAACATGAGTGAACAAACTCTACAAACATCATCTGTAATTATGAGGACGATTAATAGTAATTTGGCAAAGCAGAGATTGAATATGCAGTCATAAATGTTAATAACTCTATAATATTTAAATATTTTTCATATAAATATTTCTAAAAATTTTATGAATATTTCATTAGCATAACTCAGAACCCATTGAGGAAAATTTGCTATTAGTTCCTTACAGTACATAACAGAAACTTGGTAGGGAGTAAGGAAATGCTTGTTATTTTTTTTTAATATGCCTCTTTGACATAAAGATCTATCAATCTATCTATCTATCAATCAATCATGTATATAGTACTGGGTGGGCTTTAAAGTTAAGGAGTCAACCATGCTAGACAAGTGTTCCATCACAGAACCACAGCCCCTACCTGAAATATTTGCTTTGATCAAATAAATTAGATAGACAATTACATTTACTGAGGGTCTGTGTACAGAATGAACATACTAGCTCTGTGATAAATTTTAAAGTGTGACTAGGAGAGTTATTACCTTAGCGATTAAGATCTAATAAAAATAAAGACAAAAAATAGAAGCAAAATAGCAACACAAAAAAGTTCACAATCGATTTTTAACTAAAGTTAAGGCTAGAAAGAGGATCAGAAGTGTTAAAATCAGTGGAAGAAATTTTTGCCCACCATATCATTGCCCACCATTGGTAAGTGAAGCTAAAATAGGAAAGCTAGCAAAGAGGAATGAAATAACAGGTACATATAGAATATAACTTAAAAACTCTTAGCTTATGAAAAAGAAGATGGGATGGCAGCCAGAAAACTTGGATGACTTCTTCAGGACTGGGGAGGCTTAAATGCAATAGCAGCAGCACCATTTCATTAAGAGCTTTACTACGTACCAGACACTGTACTAAGCCCTTCAGATTTAATTAGTCCCTTTTACAATCGAGTAAAATGAGATTTTACATGGTTATATGCTTTGCTGAAAGACAGTGTGAGGAAATAGTTGTAAGCTATGAACTTGGATTACCTGAATCCACAGTCCACACTCTTAACTACTAAATGAAATTCTCCTAAGGAAGAAAAGTATGAGAATGAAAACTGATGAGAATATAAGAGCAAAATAAAAAGGGATGAAGTCAAGTGCTTAGCTAAGAGGGAAATGGGAAAATACAATCACAATGGAAAGGTTGTTTTAACCTGAAGAATGAAAAGTCTGGAAATAATGTATATTATAGTTATCTTTATTCTTTTTTAATTAGTTAATTAATTAAAATGCATTTCAAGTCATAGTCCATATATAGAGCTCAATTTTTCCATCTCTCTGGTTGCAAACCAGATAGAGTCACATCATTTGTGTCTTCATGCATGTACCTAGGGTAGTGATGACCATCTCATTCAACCACCTTTGCTACACCCATTCACCCTTTCCTCTCCCCACCTCTCCCCTGCCCCATCCTAGTTATCTTTATTCTTAGTGGGTAATTATAAAGTGATGAAGTTATTACAAAGTGATTTAAGAAAAAAAATTGAACACAAAGGTGAGGATTCACATGAGAATTGAATATTAAAATAGACTTATAAAATGGCTGGCCAAGAAAAACAAACGTGTCAAGAACCCAGAATCTCCTAGTTTTCTAGCCTAGAAATGTTTCCTTTCCAAATGTGAAGAAGAAAACAAGCAGACTTACCAGTGGTAGTAGCGGAATCGGGGCCGCCAGTTGGGTGTTCGAAGTAATGTTTGCAAGGCACATGCCAAGTTCACAAAGAGGTAACACATAAGAAAAAACCTGAAAGAACAAAAATAGTAAGAGCTGGGGATGTAGCTCAGTGGTAGAATGCTTGCCTAACATTCTCTGGGTTCAATACTAGTATTGTTAAAAAAAAAGTGGGTGGGGTGCAGGAAAAAATTGAAGTTGCATAGGTAAAGCAAAACCCATAGTAATTTATAAGTTAGCCTTTCATCAAAGTTCTCAGGAACATTATTAAGTGAAGTTAAAGCTGTATTTAGTCCACTATGCCACTATCACTACTACTAAATGATTAGTGGAAATCATGTGTTATATATCATTTAAGCAAGAATAACTGAAGAGAACAACTGGTTCTTACATGGAAAGAATTGGGGCCACCAGATCCAGGGAGGCGATAAGGATTCCCAGCTCTGCAATGGCAGCAGTTAGAAGTAAAGCCCAGGTAGGTTCCCCATTGGCTTTGCTGTGACCAAAAACCTGTATATAGAAGGGAAAATATCAGTCATAGTTATAGTTAGTCGATGTGCCTTCATTCTTGTAACCTATAGTTTGACATCTGAAAGATAACAGTGTTCAAACAAGTGTTATCTTTAAACACCCTTACAGCAATCATATATAAACTCATACTAGAATTTAGAGGGTCTTGAACTAAAACCCCACATTTCCATATTTATGAGCTAGTAATTCCTAAGCCCACAAAGACCACAGAGTTTCTCATAAAATGTGGAAAAAAGAAGAGGACATGGAAAAGGGTCACTCACCCTCAGAAATGGTATGATGTTGTCCTTGGCAATAGCCTGAAGCAGCCTTGGGGCACCTGTGAGGCTCTGAAGACCAGCCCCACATGTTGAAAAGAAGGAGCCAATAACAATCACCCATGGGGATGGCCAAGATAATGTGCCCACCACCAAATTACCTTTCACAGCATCCCCAAACCTGGATAAGAAATAAACAGTAGGGTAATTTAATCTGGAAATAACTTTAGACTTTAGAGATGGTTACCCAATTTTTTCTATTTATAATTTTTAGAAAATAAAAATTGAGGCGGATATGAAAACCAAGAAATACAAAGATAGAAAGCTTTGATTCAAAGGCACTGATGGAGAAGAGGGGCTGGAGATACAGCTCAGGGGTAGAGTGGTAGACTGCCATGCTGGAGGCCCTGAGTTTGATCCCTGGTTAAGCCCCCTCTCCCAAAAAAACCCCCAAAACAAAGACACTGATGAGGATAGCTCAGTAGTAGAGCACTTGATGACCTATATTAAAACACACACACATGCACGCGCACGTGCGCGCGCGCACACACACACACACAAACTAGCTAGTAGGGCCACAAAATAAGCTAAGCTTTAGTTGCTGCTTTTCCCTTTGGATTATCAAAATATTTGCTTTTGTGGGGAAATTGTTAAAGGGCAAAAAAAAAAAATTACAGAAAATAGGAAATCCATAATCTTAATATGCATATTCTGCATATTTTGGTCTATGTACTGTTTTTTAAATATTGATGAGACCTTACTACACCTATAATTTTTTTTTGACTTGAGACTAAATCCAGGGGCCTTTCACCACCGAGCTTCATCCCCTTTTATTTTTTTTATCTTGAGACAGGGTCTCACTAAGTTGTTGAAGGCCTCACTAAGCTATTGAGGCTGGCCTCAAACTTATAATTCTCCTGCCTCAGCTTCCCAAATCCCTGGATTGCAGGCATGAGCCACCATGCCCAGCTAATTCTGTATTCTTTTTAAGCATATGCATTTTACTGTTATGAAAAAACATGAATAAAAATTTTGTGGTTTGAATAACATTGCATCATAATTTACATAATACGTTCTTCTAGTATTGATTTTCTTTACACAAAATACATGTTAATTAACATCTTTAATGCACATGCTACACTGACGTATCAGACTTTTTTCCTTATAGCAGATTCCTGAGGAAAAACTGTGTGTGTGTGTGTGGGGGGGGGGACCAATATATTTAATCATTTCAAAATCAGACCACTTTCCAGAAAGGTTATACTTATGGAATGCATGTGCAGTTTCAAGTCTTATGGCACATACATACTCCACACAAGACATGAGTATTAAAATTTGCAAATTTGATGAGACATGGTAATGTCTAATTATTTATATTTTAAAATTAAGTACCACACACACAAAATGATGTAAAAACCAAAATGTATATCTCCATAAATTTTCATAAAGCAAATACCCATGAACTACCAGATAGGTAAAATAAGAGAACACTTCCTGCACCCAAAAGTCTTTCTATTCCTAATCACAAGCCCTCCTTCCTCTCTACTTTCCATTATTCTGTTTTTTAATGCTATGTAGTTTTACACGTTTTTAAATTTTATATAAATGAAATATATACATTTTACGTTTGTTTTTTTTAACATGATGATAATAGATTCATCTTTTTTTTTAAACCTTTATTTTATTTATATATTTTGTACGTGGTGCTGAGGATCGAACCCAGTGCCTCACGTGTGAGAGGCAAGTGCTCTACCACTGAGCCACAACCCCAGCCCACGTTTGGTTTTTTCACTCAGCATTATGGAAATTCTTTTTTCCCCCTATATCCTTGTCATTACTTTTTAAAAATATTTTTAGTTGTAGATGGACATATACCTTATTTATTTCATGTGGTACTGAGCATCGAATGAACCCAGTGCCTCACACGTACTAGGCAAGTGCTCTACCACTGAGCTACAACCCCAGCCCAGTTATTTTACATTGCATTAATACATAATTTAGTTATTAGGCATATTTGGATTATTTCCAATTTTTGATATTTAAAAATACTATTACTATGAGAACTCTTGTGCATGATTTGTTTTTATAACTTTATTTATTCTTTTATGTGGTGCTGAGGATAGAACCCAGTGCCTCACACATGCAAGGCAAACACTCTACCATTAAGCCACAACCCAGCCCCACATGATTTCTGTTTTTGTTCTTTTTTTTCCTTTTTGTTTGGTACTGGGGAATTGAACCCAGGGGCACTTTACCACTTAGCTATATCCTCAGCCCTTTTTATTTTCTATTTTGAGACAGGATCTTGCTAAGCTGCTGAGGCTAGCCTCAAACTTGCAATCCTCCTGTTTTGGCTTCCTGAGTGACTGGGATTACAAGTGTGCACCACTGTGCCCAGCTTGTGCATGATTCCTGATGCATATGTGTGAACATTTCTGTTGGATATCCCTAGAAATGGAAATGCTGAGTCATAAGTATGTACCTAATCAACTTATGGGATAATGACCAATAGTTTTTTAAAGTGGCATTCAAATTTACACTCTCGGTAGTTTTTATGATATAATTTAACAAAGCTCCATACATCTTTTATTACAACAGTATAATATATAACATATATAATAATATATATTTTACACATACATATAGTACTGATTATTTTTCTCAACAATATTTAAATGGCATCTGTTAGGCTTCCTTTTCTCAAACAACTCCATCTTGTCAGGGAAAATGATATGGAAATGAGTAGCTGCAATATAGTATGGTACATGCAACAACATATTATGTTCAAATACAGTGGGTGGACAAAGGTAGGAGAGGTTCTCTCTATCTGGGTGAATATGGAAAACTTTAGAGTACAGAAGATACTCAGCTCAGTCTTAGAGGATGAGTATGACTCTGCCAGGTACTTTTTAGTTATACATACAATAGCATTCATTTTGACATAATTATAAACACATGGAATATAATTTATTCTTTCATGGAGTATAAATTCCCATTCTTGTGGTTGTACATGATATGGAGTTACACTGGTCATGCATTCACACATGAACATAGGAAGGTTATGTCCAATTCATTCTACTGTCTTTCCTAGTGCCATCCCCCCCGCCCTTGCTTCCCTTCATTCTCCTTAGTCTAATTGAATGAAATTCTATTCCACCCACCATCAGGTGTCAGCATTTGCATATCAGAGAGAACACTTAGCCTCTGGTTTTTTGAGATTGGCTTATTTCACTTAGCATCATAGTCTCTAGTTCCATCCATTTAAGGCAAATGCTATAATTTCATTCTTCTTTATGGCTGAGTAATATTCCATTGTGTATATATACACCACATTTTCTTTATCTATTCATCTGTTGAAAGACATCTAGGTTGGTTCCATATCTTAGCTATTGTGAATTGAGTTGCTATAAACATTGATTTGGCCACGTCTACAGAATACTGATTTTAAGTCCTTTGGGTATATACCCAAGAGTGGGATAACTGTGTCAAATGGTAGCTCCATTCCAAGTTTTCTAAGGAATCTCCATATTGCTTACCAGAGTGGTTGCACCAGTTTGCAGTCCCACCAACAATGAATGAATGTACCTTTTCCCCCACATCCTCACCAATACTATTACTTATATTCTTGATAATTGCTTTTCTGACTGGAGTGAGATGAAATCTCAGTGTGGTTTTAATTTTCATTTCTCTAATTGCTAGAGATGTTGAACATTTTTTCATATATTTGTTGACTGACTATATTTCTTCTTCTGTGAGATGCCTGTTCAGTTCCTTTGCCCATTTATTTATTGTGTTATTAAAATTATTATTTTGATGTTAAGTTTTTTGAGTTCTTTATATATTCTGGAGATTAATGTTCTATTTGAGATGTAGGTGGCAAAGATTTTCTCCCATTTTGTTGACTCTGTCTTCACATTGTTTCCTTTGCTATGAAGAAGTTTTTTAGTTTGATACCATACCAGTTATTGATTCTTGATTTTACTTCTTATGCTTTAGGAGTCTTGCTGAGGAATTCAGTTCCTAAGCTGACGTCATGCAGACTTCGATCTACACTTTCTTCGAGTAGACATAGGGTGTCTGGTCTAATGCCTAGGTCCTTGATCCACTTTGAACTGAGTTTTGTGCAGGGTGAGAGATAAGGATTCAATTTCATTCTATTAAATATGGATTTCCAGTTTTCCCAAACCATTTGTTAAAGAGGCTATCTTTTCTCCAGTGTATGTTTATGGCACGTTTGTCTAGCTAGTATGAGATAACTGTTTTATGTGGGTTTATTTCTGTCGTCTATTTTGTACCATTGGTCTCTATGTCTGTTTTGGTGCCAAAACCATGCTGTTTTTGTTACTATAGCTCTGTAGTATAATTTAAGGTCTAGTATTGTGATGCCTCCTACTTTACTTTTCTTGCTAAGGATTGCTTTACTATTACTATTCTAGGCCTCTTATTTTTCCCAATGAATTTCATGACTGCTTTTTCTATTAAGAATGTCATTGGAGGGGCTGGGATTGTGGCTCAGTGGTAGAGTGCTCGCCTAGCATGCGTGATGCACTGGGTTCAATCCTCAGCACCACATAAAAGGATATTCTGTCCACCTACAACTAAAAAATAAATTAAAAAAAAGAATGTCATTGGAATTTTAATAGGAATTGCATTAAATCCTTATGTTGCTTTTAGTAATATGGTCACTTTAACAATATTAATTCTGTGTATCCAAGAACATGGGAGATCTTTCCATCCTCTAAGGTCTTCTATAATTTATCTTTAGTATTCTGTAATTTTCATTGTAGAGATCTTTCACCTCTTTTGTTATATTCCCAAGTATTTTGTTTTTTGAGGCTATTATGAATGGGATAGTTTTCCTAATTTCTCTTTCAGAGGATTCATCATTGGAGTATAAGAAGGTGATTGATTTATTGATATTGATCTTGTATCCTGCTACTTTGCTAAATTCAGTTATGAATTCTAGAAGTCTTCTGGTAGAGTTTTTGGGGTCTTCTAAATACAGGATCATGCCATCAGCAAACAGATAATTTGAGTTCTTCCTTTCTTATTTGTATCCCTTTAATTTCCTTCTCTTGCTTAATTGCTCTGGCTAGAGTTTCAAGGACTATGTTGAATAAGAGTGATGAAAGTGGGCATGGGATTCCTGATTCTAAGCAAAGGAACCAGATTAGACAAAGGTGTAGATACAGATCTGAAATAATAAGACACATTTAACTCTAAATTATGACTGGAACATAGGGAGCTTATGAAGAAGTGGTGACAGGTAAGAGCAGAAAGAGGTACAGAGGTATAGAACGAAGTGGTGTTTGTTTTTTAAATTATTTTTTTGCAGTACTGGGGATTGAACCCAACACCTTACACATATCAGGCAAACACTCTACCCCTCAGCTTTACCTTCAGTCCAGTAAGTTTTTTTGAGACAGGGTTTCACTAAATTGTAGAACTTTTGATCCTATCTTAGTCTACCAAGCAGCTAGGATTACAGAAGTGAGTCCAGTCCATCAAAGTGATAGATTTTGAGGGGACTAGGCAAGCTCTGAAGCAAGGAAATTTATGTGAACAAATTTTGTGCTTTAGAAAAATCATCCTGATAGCAGTGTAAAAGATTAATTAGAAGGCAGTAAAAGTGAAAGGGAGATTATTAAAATAACGTAGGCCAAAAATCCTGAAGGCTGGTACAAAGTGATGGGAATACATAATAGGGGAAATAAATGAGACCTGTGAAAGTGGAATGGTGGAATTTGCAGGGCTTAGAAACCACCTGAATAAGGGAATTAATGGCAAAAGTCTAGGATGACACCTAGATATCTGTCTTTTGAGAGGGATGAAAGGGGAGGCTATTAACCAAGATGGGAAATATGAGGAGCAGTAGGATTCAGGGAAAAGATTTGTCTAGAATTATCTTGCAATAACATTGTTTTAGAGAAAAGGAAAAAAAAAAACCACAGCAACATTCACAAAGGAAAGAGAGAGTTAATGGCTTTTATTTAAAATGACAAAAACAAGTAGATACTTAACTCTCATAAAGGAGATGCTAGACACTTCAAAGTTGTTTTATTTTACTTGCCCTCCTTTATTTTTCTTGACTAGTTTCCCAACAGTTTTTAAGCTGTATAAAGAAGTACTTATTCAGGCAAATTCATTGCTTTTTTTTTTGAAGAGTGATATTCATTGCATCACACACATTTAAAACAACACACTGGTCCTTATTATTCACTAATCTTTTGGGAAACTATATGCATATATTTTCTTTTCTTTCTTCTTTGTCATTTTTTTCCTGCTGGGAATTAGAACCCAAGGTTCTTGCACATGTTAGGCAAGTGTGCTATTACTAGTCTTAACTCACAATTCAATACATACATTTTTTTATTGTTAGTCATGATTTATACCTTTTGTTGGATTTCTGAAATTATAACTGTCTTGGAGCTCTGTTGGGTGAGCAGATGTCATGAAGAGACACATAATTATTATAAAGAAATTAACTACTCACTTGTCTCTAAGAACAGCACCTTCAATACATGCTCCAAAAAGGACAACGTTACTTAAATCTACCACACTGAGTCAAGGAAACTGCTGTTTATCCTTTAACATCAAATAAGAAGTAGATACTTGGTATTATTTCTCCTATCAATAAAATATGTTGCTATGCAACATATTTTAGAATTTACTAATTCTATAAAATTATTCTTGAATTTTTCATATAAGGTAGGTAGATTAGTAATCAGAGAGGTGGTAAAAAGAGATAATTTTATTACCAGTGTAAAAGCACTGATCACTCTAGTTCTACTGGATGTTCCTCTAAGACTCATGAAAAGGATACAGACAAAGGACGTGGTCAGGATGGCAAGGATAGTTCCAATGGGAATAGACTTCTGAGCATCTTTCAAATCTCCAGATCTATTAGAACCAGCCATGATACCTTTGGGGGTGGGGAGAAAGCCCAAGTTAATTTCTTCAGTTCCTGGAAACCTTGATATTCATACTAAGATCAAAGACAAAGGCAAATTGAGGAACCCTGACAATATAATTCTGTCTCCTTAGAAACAAAATCACTCTTTAGGTCTGACAGATTTTAAAATAGAAAACAGCCTATCTGCTTACCTGTGACAGAGGGAAAGAAGATCCCCACCAGGAGTGTGAAGGAGGTGGTGATGTCAACAAGAACATATTCATGATTTAAACTTCCCAAGACATCAGATGATTTGGATGAGGGTTTTTCAATGATCTCTCCCTTGGGTAGATAATTACTCCAAAGGTTTTCTGCAGTGGGGAAAAAGAGAATATAAGCAACAGCAGTATAGTAAGAATATAATTATCATACAATATTCAAAATCAAACTTTGCTTTCATAAAGTATTTATTTATTTATTTATTTATTAGTGCTGTAAACTGAACCCAGAGTCTTATACATGCTAGGCAAGTGTTCTATCACTGACCTACATATCCCCAACACCTTATCAAAGTTTTTAAAAAAAAATTTTTTTTTTTAGTTGTCGATGGACTTTTGTTTTATTTATTTACATGTGGTGCTGAGAATTAAACCCAGTGCCTCACACATGCTAGGCAAGCACTCTGCCACTGAGCCACAACCCCAGCCCCTTATCAAAGTTTTAAAAGGACTGATAGTTTCTTCAATTTGAGCATATACATAAACACTGCAGAATTAAATACACATGAATACAAACATAATGCTCTTTCTCACTTAATTCAAATTTAACTTGACAAAATGCTTTGCTATAACAAATGCAGTCAACTTTTCTAATATAAATTAGTTAAAGTTAAGCACACAAATTGAACATCTCATAAAGCCCATTGTTCTTTTTTTTTAATTAGTCATCAATACTATTTCTAACACTTTAGCATGAGCTTGCTTAATGTACAAAGAAATTTGCGAACCAGGGGCTGGGGTTATGGTGCAGTGGTAGCGTGCTTGCCTAGCACGCGTAAGGCACTGGGTTTGATCCTCAGCACCACATAAAAATAAAATAAAGATATTCTGTCTACCTACAACTGAAAAATAAGTATTTAAAAAAAAAAAAGAAATTTGCGAACCAAACATTTAAAGTAGATGTCACTTAAGGGGTGAGTTTTGAGAATTTAGCTGAATTAGGAAAACACATGCATGGATGTGGTGACATTAAAATAGTTCTATTTTAACTGTCACTGCAGGAGGAACATTGGCAATTTTTCAAGAATACACAAAGCTGGGTATGGTGGCATGTGCCTATAGCCCCAGTTACTTAAAAGACTGATTCAGGAGGACCACTTGAGCCTAGAAGTTGCAGGCCAGACTGGGCAATACAGCAAGACCCTGTCTCAAAGAGAGAAAGACAGAGGCAGAGACAGAGAGAGAGAGAGAGAGACACACACACACACACAAACACACAAACACACAGAAAGACAAAGAGAGAATATACACAGAATATTTTACTCAGCTCTGTTCTCAGAAGGACATATATTTTAACAGATAACACTCTGCAAAGATAATTGGATAATTTTTCTAATAGAAAAGTAGAAATGTATTGAATTAAGAGCTATAGGAGGAAGTGGCACCATGGCCATGTGTCTTCATGGACAATAAAAGAATCTAAGATGAGATTTTCCTAAGAGAAGAGTAAAAACATGTCTAACAACCCATTAACTTACCTGTAATTATACCACTAGCCAACCCAGGAATGCCCTGGATTGTAGTGACATTATTGTGAACAAAGTATTCATCACAGGTGGCATTGAAAAACTGACTTGAGTTACAGAAGAAGCCCCATAACTTTGATGGTACTGTCATATTGTTAATTTCCTTGGTCTTAGAGCAAACGTCAATGTGTCTTGATGAAAGGGTACGGTTACCCAGCATGCAGACCCTAAGTGAAAATAAACAGGGAGAAGATCAATAAGAAAAAATACACGTTTTTTTAAAAAGGAAACCGGTCAGTAAAGGGGAAAAAAGTCTCATCGGTAAGAGTTTGAACTGTCATAGGTAGGAGAGGAACCGATATTTTTTGAGTAGCACTGTGAATGATGACTCATATTTACCACCAAATAATCCTTATAGGGAGCTGGCAACGTATTAGTATTTCTGTTCTGTGGAAGGAGGAACTGAAGTTTAGGGCGATACAATATTTTGCCCAAGGTCATAAAAGTGGTTGGTGGCAGTGATACAATTCAAACACAAGAACTCTCAGAAGATACTACGCTGACTCATCTTCCAAAAAATGTTAGGCTACAAATCAATTGTTAAATTAGAAAGAATCCTGGAGTCTTTTCATTCTTATTTTAAAATTGCTCTTTATTTTTTCCCCATCTTTGGCCTAGTGAAGTCTTAAGTTCTTAACACCCCTTGGAAACGTTAAACCTTCTGGCTACTGTTACGAGGAAGACAGCTTGGCTAAAATTAAAAAGCACATCCTTCTATGGCCTAAGAGAAAACTGTTTTTGAACATAAGCCTAGACCCAGTGGGAGTGAGGATATTTAAGGGTAATATAAATATTTTTTCTTTCGTTCTAATTTTATTTTTCTTCTACCCCCCAAAATAAATATGAATAAAGGAATAATACACCCATAGTTAAAATACCTTTTAGGGAGAACAAGGTGACTTTTAAAATCTGCAAAGTGATTACACACACAGACACCCCTCCATATACCTCTTACTCAGATTCAACAACTCTCAACAGTTCCCAGTTTTGTTTTATGTATTTCTCTAGGTTTTTGTTTTGTTTGGCTGGATTTTAAAGAAAACGCCATGCATTATGACTTTTTTCTAAACCAAAAAAGATGGGTTGAGAAACCCCAAGGATAATGTGAGGCAAAATGAAACTTCCTAAGGTGAGATGCAGAATAATATTGCCTTTAGAACTTCTATGACTCTAAAAAGGATTCTCAGCTATTTTACAGTCCCTGAATAAACAGAACAAAATTTCATGATGGAATCTATTACTGACATCATATACCATGACACAGAAGGAATCCTGGACAAAAGTCAGGAAATCAGAGTTCATGTTCTTGCTCTGCCATTAATTATTTTGGGGGCAAGTCATTAACTTCACTGGACCTGTTTTAATTTTTTTTCTAACATAAGAAAGCAATTTTTCTGTAATCTGGTTAAACCAACACAGAACTAATGAGTTTGATTACTAGAGCATCCAGATAACTTTAAACACAATCTCTGTAATAAGATTACAAATAGCCTTAAACTTATGATCCTCCTGCCTCAGCATCTCAAGTTGCTGGGATTACAGGAGAGTTGTCACTATGCCTGGCTCCTTTTATTTTATGACTAGAAATTCTTAGCAGGAATTTATTCTAAGACAGGATAAAAAAATTTAATTACACAATTTAGTAAGAGTTAAGCATTCTTTTGACTATTGATTTTTCAACAATTAAATACCTTAAAGTTTACCGGCAATGACTATACTTTTTTTTTTTTGGTACCAAGGATTGAACTCAGCCACATCCCTAGCCCTATTTTGTGTTTTATGTAGAGACAGGGTCTCACTGAGTTGCTTAATGCCTCACCATTGCTGAGGCTGGCTTTGAACTCGCAATTCTCCTGTGACTATACTGTTTTTAAAGTCCTTCATGAATAGTTCAAATGTGTGCCATTATACCATTGGGGATAAAACCTAATATGTATTTGAATGATGATCATAGCTGCTAGTTTTATGCTTGGGACATAGGAGAGTGTCAAATTAAGAGGACTTAATTTCCTGGGAAGCTTCCTGACTGATAATTGGGCCAACAGAGAAATCTCAGTGTGACTCTATGAAATTCTGATGGAATCACATCGCCAGATATTGTAAATGACTACCTAGTGATGACTAGGCCAAGAGACAGACATACGGGAAGTGTGGTGGGGCAAAAGACGACTTGATGGCTCCAGCGTAGATGGCCAAAATGGACACAATGACACAGGCCAGGAAAAGTGAGGCAAACTTGTTCACATAGCGTACGCCGATAAAAACCACCAATACCATAAGGACCAAAAAGGCTGTGCCATAGACACGCATGTTATTTAGCATGGCTGCTGATTCCTTGAGTGCGTCATCACTGCGAAAGATGGCAGCCCGGGGGAAAATATATACCTGGTAGGCAAAAAGAGGAGAAAATGAGGTCATTTCAAAATAATCACATAAAAGGCCTGAAGGAAAAGCAAAGCTAAAACAAAAAATGACTGGAGAATTAGCCTAATTCCTATTTGGATATAGAATGCCTACAGAAATAGGATATCATGGATTTTTTTTCCTATTTGCTATTTTGAACAATTACATTTCCAAATGGGAAAAAGGAACACATTAATATTTTTTATTCAAAGGAATATATAAAAGAATTATAATGATTATTTTGAGCCTTGCTTCATCTATAATTACTTTAAATAGAAAAAAATGTCTCAGTGAATAGAGAAATGAAAACATTTTATTTATCAGGAGATATATATGTATTATATACATATATAATATACATTTAAATATATTTTGATATATTTAAATGTATATTAAATATATGCTTTACATATATATGCTTAATATATTTAAATAAAAAGCTGCATTTTACTATTTCCCCAACGGCACAGGTCTTGCCTCCTGTGCCAATTAATTAATTAGACATTAACTCCTTGATTGAGGCAGTAGAGTGGCAGTGATTAAGTGGAGGGGAAGCGATAGGCAGGCAAAGGATACCTCAACTTTTCTGCCTCCTGTTCACAGTGCGAGCCAAGAAATGAGTTAGTAACTACCTCATTGCTTCCTATAGCTGATACTGAATAATAAAATAAGCCCAAATCTATATCTTTTCTATATTGTAGACCACAATTAAGACATTACTCACCAGAAAAATTTCAATGGCACCAAGGATGTACATGGCTGCTGCAAATGTGGTACCAAGATAAAAGCAGAGGCCAACAGCCCCGCCAAACTCTGGACCCAGTGCCCGGGAAATCATAAAGTATGAGCCCCCAGCTAAAAGACCAAATAGAAGGTGAACAGGATAAAGAGAAAGTATTAGTAAAAGGAATATAAAAAGTCATAAATAAGAACAATAAACATACACATGATCCTTCAAATGTCTCAGGCTTTTGAAATCCTAAATGTGATAAAAAATAGATTTGCTAGTGGGAAGTAAAAAAAGGCTTTATTGTAGGGATACATTGCACATCTAATGCTCCACATAAAAGAAGTACATTTTGCCAGTATTAGAAAGAAATCAGGAATTTTACTTCAGGCATGAGATAGCCTAATAAAATATATTCTAAGTAGAAGAAGCTAAGAATGTGACTGAAATTAAAGCAGCAGTCTAGAAAATAAGATGATTTTAAAGAAGTTATCCTAAAGTCAAACAGTATTAGTTTCTATGACCTGTAGACTATTAACTCTATTACAATAGAGAACAACAACCTAAACAGTATTCTGTTACTTGGAAGTTTGCACCTCTGGCTTTTTTTTTTTTTTTTTTTTAATATTTTTTAGTTGTTGATGGACACAATGTCTTTATTTTATTGCTTTGTATGTGGTGCTGAGGATCGAACCCAGGGACTCACGCATGCGAGGCAAGCACTCTACCGCTGAGCTACAATCCCAGCCCCACCTCTGGCTTTATGGCATAAACATACAGTAATCACCAGTAATCTCTGAAATCCAAGCTTGGCTAACTGACCTGGTACCACTCCATTAGTGGCAATGGCACTCATGGAGATGGCAGTCAACATTGTCTGCGGAGAAAAAGAAAAGAAAAGAGAATATGGTTATGGGGTAAGGCTGGAATTTCTATAATACTATCTATAGACCTCAGGACACTTATTAAGCATTTAACTCTTTTTACTTTTATGGAGGAAGTTGCTATATACCTATTGGTTTGGAAATGAGATGATATAGTTTAACTCATTGCACTGATCACACTACTATTATCTGGCATGTACAGTTAAAATGTCCTTAACATTATAATCAGTAGATAAGGTGCTATTAAGAACAACTGATCTGAAAATTGGATGGGATTTATTGCATGAGGGACTAAGATATGAAAAGAAAAATTTATGGAACATGTTACAAATTCTCTTTCAATGCCACATATCATGTTTCTTATGAAATATCTTTATTAAATTGACTCCATGTTATAAAAATAAAAATAAAAAATAAAAAAAAAGAACAACTGATCTCACCCTGGATCTCCTAGTTAAACACAAACAAAGCCTCCATAGTAAATTCTCTTGAATTTACTTTGGAAAATAACTTAGAACCTGGCTACAGCTATGATACCAAGCTATTTTGTAGCTACGATACCAAGAACAATATTCAATAAAAAAGAGAACTGATGAAAACTTTTGAGCATCTAAAAACTGTTTGAAAACATTACCTAGTAGCAGAATGTAGAATGGGCTGTAGATAGGGAGTACCTGGAGGCAGAGGGACTGGTTAGTAGGCTACTGCAGGAGTTAAGTGAGAGGTTAAACTAATGGCTGTAAATGAAAAGGAAGGGTTGCATGTAAGAAATTTCAGCGTTATTGCCCTTTGTAGCTGATTAAACATGAAAGGCAACCAAGGAGTCAAAAATATGGCGTTGAAATTTCAAGGCTGAGAAATTGAAAAAAAATGTAGTACCATTAAGTTATTAATGATATGGGCTATATCCACTTAACCTGTTTTGTATAGTACTCAGCTGAGCTTGATATACAGGGAGGACATAGTGGTAACAGGAATAAAAGACGACAGTAGACCTATAACAAAATTGATAGGTATGGCTGGGATACATAAAAACAGGAGTTCAAGTTAGTGGAAGATCAGGATGTTCTCAGTATAGGGAAAGGACGACCTGGAAAAGAACAACTAAATTTCTAGGAAAGGGATAAGGGAAGAGACTTTAAAACTAAACCAAACCCAACCCAGATATGCCTCACCCCTTAAACAACTGTCAATATTTTTTCTCAAGACATATTGGAGTACAGCATCAAATTTTCTAAACATTTTCTGCCAAAACTTTCATGCTATTAAGCTCAAATGATTTGCAATCTGAATTCTTTGAAGATAAGGACTTTTATCTTCTACTTCCACTTGAGGTCTTGTTTTATTTCTAGTACATTAGTGAATAATGGACACTAAATAAATGAAAATCCCTTTTTTTTTTTTTTGGTGCTGGGGATTGAACCCAGGGCTTTCCTTTGCATGCAAGGCAAGCACTCTACCAACTGAGCTACATTCCCAGCCCAATCCTTTATATTTTAGTATCAGAATAATCTATACTATTGAGATGATGAATCTTTCCAAGTATTCTTTATTTTATTCCCAAAGAGGTCAAGTGCATACACTCCTGAGAACTCGCAGTGCTCCAGGTGACCTCCAGGAGCCAATGTGGGACTTACACAGCAACAGCAGATAAGGACAATTGCAAACGCCTGAAGAACTCCAGCTGTGCCCACCACCCATGTAAGGCGTAAAAAGAGAATCACTCCAAAAATGTTTTGTAGACATGGGAGGTAGACACCCATGAAAGTACCCATTTGGGGGGTCTGGAAAGAAAGATATAGACAAAAGAAAAATTATACAGTCATCCATAAGAAATGTTTATATTCTTTTACTTTTTTTGCAATGTGCTGCCATTTTACTTTTAATCTTTTCTGTAAAAACTTGCTTCCTAATGACCATGTTTATTTCAAAACAGATAATAAATTTAAGTAATATCTTCAAAAGGCACATAATAAATCTCTAAAAAATTCTGTCACTATATTTCTATTATTCCTAGAGATATACATTTTTACTTTGCATAGATTCTCATGTGTTTATTATACACAAGAATTTGGCCCCCAACAATTTAAAAATTTCTGATATTCAGAGCTGTTAGATTTCTCCTTTCATTTAAAATCAGAATAATGACTTCATGGAAATCCTTTAGAATTGGACATAAATTTTTTATAGTAGTTAGAAAATGATATAGATGGAAAAATGAAGATCATTTTACTCCTTTCAAAGAGCTGAACAACTAAAATACTAAATTATACATATTGTCTCATATTTTAAGAAAACCTGGTATTTAGTATTTAAAAAACCCAACAACTTCACTACAAACAGATGGCTTCGGGATGTTTCCCCCTTTCTTATGTATAGGGCTCTTTTAATTTATCCCTGTTATTCTGAGGCCTTACCTTGGTGGGCTTCTTTTTCCCCTCAGTGATATTTTCTGCTTCTTCATGTTCTTTTGCTCCTTGCGTTAGATTAGTGTAATTGGCCATGCGGTTAAGGAGAGAAGACACTTTTGGTCTGGTGTCCATTTCTTCCTATAAAGCCAGAAATATGTAAGAAATGAGTGTGAAGAACACTGAAAATAAGGATCAAAATAAACTTTCTACCAGAAAAGTGCAAAGCAAATGAGAAACTATTTCACACGTAAATATTTTAAGAAAATTTATTAATGAGACTATTTGCCCCTTGCATTTAAAAGATCAGAGAGGAGCTAGAAAATGTAGCTCAGTGGTAGAGTACTTGCTTTGCATGTTTAAGACCCAGGGTTTGATCACCCAGCACCACAAAAACAAAACAAAACAAAACAAAACAAAAAGCAATATTTAATCAGGTCACTGAATCTTTATAAAATTCTTTTAAAGGGATACATTAAAATTTTATGTACTTATTATGTGCAGTGTTTTGATATGTGCATACACTGTGAAATGATTAAATCAAGCTACTCAGCATATACATTGACTCAACCATTTTTCTGTGATGAGACTATCAAAATCTACTATGAGAAATTTTTGAGAATATATTTACTGTAGTCACAACGTTATATCAACTTATCTGAAAAACTTATTCCTCCTGTCTAACTGAAACTTTGTACTCTATGACTAACATCTCCCTGTCAGTCTTATCTCTGCTCCAGGTAACTACCATTCTGTTTTGTACTTCTATGAGTTTGACTTTTTCAGATTCCACATATAAGTAGTATTTGTATAAGTGGACATTATGTACTATTTGTCTTTCTATGCCTGGCGCATTTTATTTAATATAATGTTCTCCAGGTTCATCCATGTAACCAATGACAGGATTTCCTTCTTCTTTTAAGGCAGAATAATAAGTATTCCATTGTGTATGTTTACACATTTTTCCATTGATGGATACTTAAGTTGATTACATATCTTGGCTATTGTGAATAATGCTCTAATGAACAGGAGTGCAGATATCTCTTTGACATATGGATTTCATTTCATTTGGATATATATCCAGAAGCAGAATTGCTAGATCATGTCAGAGTTCTATTTTTAATTTTTCAAAGAAACTCCATGCTGTTTTCTGCTTATACATTTTTATTTTATTTTGTGGTTTTGGGGATCAAACCCAGGACTTCATGCTTGCTAGGCAAGTGCTCTAACATTGAGCTATACCCCCAACCCACTGCTTATAAAATTCTTAAATGAAAACTCATTATTCTTTATAGTAGCTATGTAACTTTATCTACAGTGCAAACAAAATTAGTGGCCCCTAGAATAACCTAGAAAAGAACATTGGTAATACGATCCTTAACCATAACACCCCCTTTGTTGGGGGGCTACTAACATTTACAGCAATTATCATTTTATTTATTTATTTGTAGTTCTAGGGATGGAACCCAGGGTCTTATGCATGCTAGGCTAGTGCTCTACTAAGCTACATCCCCAGCTCTATGGAACTTATTCTAGCACCACCTTTGTCTGGCTTTGGACAGTAATTCAAGTGTTGTATCTCTCAATATTTTTTAAAATGGCATTTTTTTTCAGCTTCCTTCAAACAAAGGTCTGAGGTGAATATTTTGTTCAATCACAAACATTTTTCCTTAACCTATGAGACATATAGTCAAAATATTATTAGGTTATATTTTGTCTTAGATAAGACACACAGGTCCTTTTCATTATGCTAAGTGAAATAAGACAAATACCACAGACCTTACTTATATGCAGAATCTAAAAAATTTGAACTTATAGAGAGTAGAATAGTGGCTACCAGAGGCTGATGGCAGAAGAGGGAGATGTTAGTCACAGGGTAAGGCATAAAGTTTCAGTTAGACAGAAGGAATATGTTTTTAGATCTATTGTACAACATAGTAACTACAGTTAATAATATATATTTCAAAATTACTAAAAAAAACAATTTCAATGTTTGTACTACAAAAAATAAGTATATAAGGTGATAGACATGTTAATTAGCTTGACTAAAACACTTCACAATAAATCCAAATATTGCATTTTACCCCTCAAATATACACAATTGTTTGTTATTTTAAAAAAGACATATAGGTCCTCTTAATCTTGCAGCTTGCTTCCTGTAGTGGTTTTTGTTTAATTATAAGATAAATGACAGTTTTCCTAAACATAGTGTTAAGAAATACACTACTTTATACTTAGATTATTCCAATGTAAACATTTAAATCATAGAAAAATTAGATTGCAACGTTCTTTATATGCCTGAGAAGTCAACACTCCTCTTCCTTGTGATTTACTGGGTACTCACTATAATTAGATTATATAGACAAAATTAACAATGACAAGTTATAACAATAACTACTGTATTTTATTTTAACATCATTTATTATATTAACTAGCTTGTACCATTTTAAAACCAAATGGGATAGAAAATGGCTTTCTTGAAATTTCTGTTCCTTAAGTTTCTATCCACAGTTTTCTCCTAAGTATTACCTCAAATAGTGCCAAGTTTTTATCAAAATATTCATCTCCTTCTTCATAATTGGAATTATTGAGGTAAGCATTTCGAGCTTTCTTATGCCCATCATCTGGAACAAAGGGTAAACCAAATTAGTTTCTCATTAGTATTAAAGCAGTATCAGTACCAAATACCTATGTGTTGCCTCTGTATTGATATAACTCATTTTCATTTTCAGATTTAATCTAAGAGTAACAGAATTCAATCAGCATTGCTTGGAAAATGTGGCTGTCTTTCCAAGAGGAGTAAAAGCAAATCTTCAATAAATAAATGTGGGTCATTCCTTTTCTTAATACAAAAATCCTTTGGAGACACTAGTCTTTTGGGATACCAGCCTGTAATGACTCTATTCCTAAAGTTACCCAAATCCAGGTTGGGAAAAAAAAAAAAAAGTATAGTTATTAAATACCTACTCAGTGTATAATACTGTACTGGGCTACTTTACATGCTTGTTATAGTTTGGTTGTGATATGTCCTCCAAAAGCTCATGTGTGAGACAATGCAATATTTAAAGGACAAATGATTGGGTTATGAGAGCCTTAACCCAATCAGTGAATTAGTCCCTTGATGAGATTAACTGAGTGGTAACTGAGGCTGGTAAAGTTGGCTGGAGGAGGTAGGTCATTGGGGGCATGCCTTTGGGGTATATATTTTGTATCAGGTGAGTGAAGTCTCTTTGTCTCTCTGCTTACTGATCATCATATGAGCTGCTTCCCTCTGCCACACTCTTCCACCATGATGTTCAGCTTCACCTGGAGTCCCAAGGAAAGGAGCTGGCTATCTATGAACTGAGATCTTTGAAACTGTGAGCCCCAAAATAAACTTTTCCTTTTCTACAATTGTTCTGGTCAGGTCTTTTAGTCACAGCAGCAAAAAAAAAAAAAAGCTGACTGAAATAACACTGTTGCTGTTAATAATGGAAGAAAAAGCTCTCTGACTTATTTGCTTATTTGTGGTACTATGTATTAAATCCAGGATATTCTACATGATGGGCAATTGCTCTATCAATAAGCTACACTCCCAGTCCTTTTAAATTTTATTTCGGAACAGAGTCTTGCTAAGTTACTTAGGCTAGTCTCAAACTTGTCATCCTCCTCCCTCAGCCTCCTGTAGCTGGGATTATAGGCATGTGCCATATCAAGAGACACTCAGTAGAAATTTGATGAACCAGGTGTGAAGAAAAAAAAAAAAAGATTAAGTGCACCAAAGACCAAAAAAGTTTGACAGCAAAGTTTGTGTTGAGCACCTCCTTAACTTTTTTTTTATTGTACAAAAGTTATATGATTACATAATCTAGCATAAGAGAATAGAAAAATAAGGAGTTCATAGTGGCCAAAAGTGGGATAATATAAGTACTAAAATAATGTGATGATCTGAAATGCAGATACAAGAAATATCCAAAATGACACTTTAAAAAAATTAATCACCTTTGCAGGGTTGTTAAGGAAACAACACAGAACTCTGAAAAACAGTAGAAGGAAAAAATCAAGTAATTACACTCTTTCTTATGCCAGTTGTATTTCAGGATAACTAAATAGCTAAAAGAAAACTTCATTGTAGAAGCACTGTAGCTAATTTATGATAGATGGAATGGTAAGACTTAGAAAAAAGAGAAGAATTTGCAACCCCTTTGAAAATAATAGATCTAAGCAAGGATCATCAATGGTTGCTAAAATCATTAGGAAAAGGGCTGAAGCAGAATCTTATAACTGGTGGACCACAGTGGTCCAGAGCCCACTGAAAGTGGGACAACACAATGTCTTACTGTAATACAATGAAAAGTACACTGTATAACCTATGCTATATTCTTATGAAAAGGATGGAAATTGAATCTAAGCCTGTACATCTAACTACCAGTTCTCTCTCTCTCTCTGTCATGTACACATACACACCCCACAAAGGATGAACAAATTAAGTACCACCCTAAGGATATAATCACCAAATTCATGGCAAATAGTATTATTTCTTCAGCAAATAAATGTCATGAACTCAAAAAAAGTGGACTCTCATAGATTTTGAGATATAACAACCAATTATAAGATGTGAACCTTGTTAGAATCCTGATTCAATTCAAATATAAAAAGATACTTTTGAAATAGAGAAATTTGATATATGCCAGGTATTTTTTAAGTGGGTAAGTAAAATCATATGATGTTTGTGATTTTCTTTAAAATATTCTAGGCAGCACACTATAGTGATACATGCACATGCATATTTACAGCAGTACAATTCACAACAGACAAATTATGGAACCAGCTTAGGTGTCTGTCAGTGGATGAATGGATAAAGAAAATGTAGTATATATACACAAGGGAGTTTTATTCAGTCATAAATAAAAATGAAGTCATGTCATTTGCAGGAAAATGAATGGAACTTGAGAACATTATGTTAAGTGAAAAAAGCCAGACTTAGAAAGTCAAGGGTCAGGGCTGGGGTTGTGGCTCAGTGGTAGAGCACTTGCCTAGGCACATGTGAGACTGGGTTCGATCCTCAGCAACACATAAAAATAAATAAAGGTATTGTGTTCATTTACAACTAAAAAAATTTTAAAAAAGAAAGCCAAGGGTCATATGTTTTCTCTCATATATAGAAGCTAGAGGAAAAAAGGGGGGGGCAAGAAGAATCTCATGAAAATACAAGGAAGATCAGTGCAATATAAGGACACCAAGGAGGAGGAAAAGAAGGAAAGGGAAGGTACTGAGGGACAAAATTGACCAAATTATATTGTTAAATTATGTACAAATATGTAACAATGAATCCCATCATTTTGTATAATTATAATGCATCAATACAAAATCTGGAGGAAAAACAAAATATTGTAGGAAATGTGAAAAGCTCTGCAATGCTGCTAAAGCTGGGTGATGGGTTTATGGAAGTTCATTAAGGTATTATACTTTTCTATACCTTTGATATTTTCCAAAATGAAAAGTTATAAAAGAAAGGAAAATATAATTTCTTTCTCTAGTGGTTCCAGAATGACACAGCTTAAATAATTCATTTATTCAATTAACTGAAATATTTATTAAATTCCTATGATGTGCTTGCTGGGTGTTATTCTGGAGGTACAGTAGTGGACAAGGCAATTAGACCCTGCTTTCACTTTGCCTATACTGAAGTCACAGAAGACAGAAAATACACAAGTTTAAAAGGCATTTCAAGAAATGCTACATTCAATGAAGAAAATGTAACAGGTACTTGGATAGTCCATGATTAAGGGGAGGGGGTGGCAACTTTAGGTAAAATAATCAGTGTCTTCTTAAGCAGGCTCTCCAGAATCAAAACCAACCAAGCAATCTAGCCCAGATTCATAATATCTGCCAATTTCTGTAGTGTATATATTGACACATAACCAATTTCAAACTACTAATGTGAATACAGTGAACATGGTTTTGAGAAGAGATGCACACAACTGGCTCGTGTGAGTGAACGTGAGCAGGCTGCAGCACAGTCTTAGCATAGGATGGTAAGGGTAAGCCTGCATTTCAGGCAGAGAGAACAGCAATTTCAAAAGATCTTAAAGCAAAAACAATCTAGGTAAACTCATAAAACAGAAAGGATAATATAACTTGAGTGAGGAAAGTGTAGTAAGAAAGGTAGGACGGAGCCAGATCATGTAGTTCGCAGACAGTTCTTCCAAATTCACTTATTGAATAATTCCCTCCTTTTCTTTCTATCTCCGTCCTCCCTCCCTCCCTCCTTCCCTCCTTCCACCCCAAACTCCTGGACTCAAGTGATCCTCCTACCTCAACCTCCAAAATAGTTGGGAGTACATTTGCATGCCACTGTGACACCTGTCCCTTCTTTTCTGATTGATCTATTCTAGATAATAAACATGAGGGAGGTTGGGGCTGGGAGAGAGTGATATGAGAGTGTGCTATTGTTTTTTTCTTTTTCCTTGTAACATAAAAAGCTTA
The DNA here is from genome assembly GCA_004024805.1 of Geosciurus inauris. Classification (NCBI taxonomy): domain Eukaryota; kingdom Metazoa; phylum Chordata; class Mammalia; order Rodentia; family Sciuridae; genus Geosciurus; species Geosciurus inauris. Next base: position 115,073 of record PVHX01003802.1, read on the forward strand.
TAAAGATGCAGAAAAAAGCCGGGGGCGGTAGTGTTGTAATCCTAGCACTTAGGGAGGCTGAGACAGAAGAATCTCGAGTTCAAAGCCAGCCTCAGCAATGGCGAAGTGCTAAGCAACTCAGTGAGACCCTGTCTCTACATAAAACACAAAATAGGGCTGGGGATGTGGCTCAGTGGTCAAGTGCCCCTGGGTTCAGTCTCCAGTACCAAAAAAAAAAAAAAAAAGATGCAGGAAAAGTAGGACAAACAAATAATTTAGGATAGCAGAATGATTCAAATATATCAATATTACCAATAATTATAATAATATAAATAGACTAAATTCACTAGTAAAAATATAAAGATTGATGGATTAAACAGAAAAATACATTGTGTTTATAAGACATAAGGACATAAAGAAGTTGAAAATTGAGATACATCACACAAATATCAAAAGAAAGCTGGTATAATTTTATTAATATCAGATAAATCTGTTTTCAAGAGGAAAACTTTAAGAGATTAGAAAGTAACTACATAATAGGAAAAGGTTTAACTTACTAAGAAGGTATAACAATTTAAAAACATATACATACTACTCATTAATTTTTGTGCAACAAATTGCCCCTAAATTTATTGGCTTAAGCAATACACACACTTATTATCTCACAATTTGTTCAGGTAGCATTTAAAAAAAAACTTTTTTTTTTTTTTTGTAGTGCTGGGATGGGACCTAGGATCTCACACATGCTAGGCAAATGCTCTGACACTGAGCTATATCCCCAACCCCATTAAATGTATGTGTGTGTTTTCTGCTGGGGACAGAACCCAAGGCCTTGCACATGCTAGGCAAGAGCTCTACCTCTGAGGTAGATCTCCAGCCATTAGGCCAATTTTTAGAAATCTGGAAATCTTTATAAACTGTCACATTACTAATATGTATGGACTGGGTTCTACCATCTTTTTGTTTTTATTCTCATTCTTTTTTGGCCTTTCTCTCTCTGAAATTTTTGGTTTGTTTCCCTCTTATTCCATTCTTTTCTCTAGTTTCCTCACTTCATATTTATCCTTTTAACTATTATCCCTTTACTTAAGAATATATTTCACTTAAAATAAATTACTAAATGAGACTAAACAATAATGTTCTCCCAAACAACATGAAGACTTTTGAGCACTTAAGTTTTGAGACTTAAGTTTCAATTCCAAACTTTCTTCCTAACTTACCTAATATTGCTATCCAATATTTTTAGGAATCTTTTTTAACACCACAAATAAGATATTAAAATTATTTTACAGAGGCAACAATTACTTGGGTTCAAGGTACACATCTACCATTTCATTTGTTCAGTGCTCTTTGTTGCATTTTAGACTACTAGGCTTTTGGGACCACTTTCCTTTTTTTCTGAGATACATTCCTTAGAATTACTTCCGAAGGAGGTTCTCAAGTTTACCACTATGAATGTTTGAACTAAATAATTATTTGGTATAAGGGATAGTCCTATAGGATGTTTAAGAGCATTCTTGGCCTTTACTCATATGCCAGTTGCGTCTTCAAGTAGTGACAACCAAAAATGCCTCCAGGCTAGGTGTGGTGGCACATGCCTGTAATCGCAGCCTCTTGGCAGGCTGAAGCAGGAGGATCACAAGTTCAAAGTCAGCCTCGGCAATTCAGCAAGGCCCTGTCTCAAAATAAAAAATAAAAAGGGCTAGGGATGTGGCTCAGTGGTTAAGCACCCCTAGGTTCAATCCTAGGTACAAATGATGATGATGATGATAATAGTAGTAATAAAGAATGATAATAAATACAAAATCTCCAAACGAGACAGTTACAGTGCTGTTCATCTGTAATTGCAACTTTTGCAACTCAGGAGGATCACAAGTTCCAGGCCAGCCTGGTGGTGAGGCCCTATCTCAAAACAAACAAGTATCCAAACATTTCTAAATATTCTGGGGAGGCAAAATTGCCCTTCGTTGAAAATCACTAATTTAGAGCAAGCCTGATAGTGAAAAAAATCCTTAGCTTTTTCTTACCTACAATTGTTCCCCGCCTCCCTTCAAAATGAATCATTTTAATCCTGTGTATCTGGGCCCATTCTCCCCACCTCCACTCCCAATATAAAAGACTAAGGTTGGGCCATCTGATAAGGCCTTGTATGAGGTAGGATCTCTGATAGCCTTGGGTTGCTTCACCCCATTCCCAGAGATGAAGTAGAGAAGAGACAGTCCACTTTCCTATTTAGATTAGATTGTGAGGACATTCATTGTAGCACAAAAGCATCAATCTTTGGCCAAAGTGAAAGTTTTCTTTTTTTTTTTACTAGTTCTTTTTAGTTATATGTAATATTAGGACTCATTTTGACAAAATAATAAATGCATGGAACATTATTTGCTCTAATTCAGTCCTTTTCCTTCCCCTTCCTCATTTCTCCCCTCTACTGATCTTTCTGCTATTTTTTTTTAAATTAGTGTCATATGGATATACACAAACGTGATATTCACTGTGGTACATTCATATGTATTTGTGTGTGTGTACACATACACACAGGAAAGTTAGGTCTGATTCATTACACTGTTCTTCCCTTTTCCTATCTTTCCTCCCACCCCCTCTTAATTCCCTTCCTCCATTCTATTGATCTCTCTTCTATTTTGATGGAACACCCCCCCCCTTTTCCCTCTTATTTTGTACTAGCTTCTGCATATCAGAGAAAACATTCCATCTCTGACTTTCTGGGTCTGGCTTACTTCACTTAGCATGATGGTCTCCAGTTCCATCTATTTACTGGCAAATGCCATAATTTCATTCTTCTTTATGACTAATACTTCATTATCAAGATTAAGTATTGGTGAGGATGTTGGGGAAAAGGTACACTCATACAATTGCTAGTGGACCTGCAAATTAGTACAACTGTTCTGGAAAGCAGTATGGAGATTCCTTAAAAAACATATGGAACCACCAGCTACCCCACTCCTCAGTATATATTCAAAAGATCAAAAATCAACATACTATATGGATATAGCCATATCAATGTTTACAGCCGCAAAATTCACAACAGCCAAGCTATGTAACCAACCTAGGTGCTTATCAAAAGATTAGGTCAATAAAAATTGTGTACAGTCTTAGGTTTTCTAGTTTGTGTTACTGCTGAGAATTCTTTTGTTCCTTTGATAATCTGTCCCTTCTCCTTTGGCTGCTGCATTGTATAGCCTTATTTAGTCTTGGTCACTACTGTGACCCCAGGAAATACCAGATGGTGTGGAATTTCTAGGGTTTCTGAATAACAAATAATCCTTACTCTGTATGAACCAAGAATTGAATCCATATCCTAGAGCTCTTAGGATCATCTAGAATACTACGACGATTCCTTTGGAGGATACCTGCTGAGACTGGCTTCGGTAATGCTTTATAAACACTGCATCAGATCACTGTTTTCTTTTTTTCTCATTTTACTATCTAAATAATGCTGATATTATTGGGAAACTAACTAGCGTTTTATTGCATAATTCAAATGAAAACTGATAGGAGAACCATTGGTTCTACTGAAGATTTCATTTGTCTGTCTATCCATCTTTTTTTTTCTTTTGTTTTGGTGCTTAGGGATTGAAGCAGGGCCTTGCACATGCCAAGCATACGTTCTATTACTGAGTTATACCCCAGCCATTTTTAAATTTTTTGCAAACAGAAAAAAAGTATACCAAATGCTCATTTTAAAAACTTTATTTTGTGGTATTGTTATTTCTACAATGTTGTTTTTGTCAATGAACACACTATATTTGGGGCCCAAGATAAATCTCTCCTAAGTCTCCTGATCTTGTCAAATGGTCTTTGCTGGCCGGAACCAAGCAGTAAGCACATCTAATCTTCCTTGGTATAGGTATGGGTTTGAACTAAGCATCTCCACAAACATGAAAGGTTTTCTCAAATGCTATTATGTTTTTGATTTTATTGTTTGTTTGGATCAGCTGCCAAATAAAAGGAATACATTATAATTAGCTGCTTTTCTATAGTTTTGTCTCTTTTTTCTCCCTTGCAGTTTGCTGAAGAAATCATGTCATTTGTCCTGAAGAGGTTTTTTTGTTTGTTTGTTTTTTAGTGGTACTGGGTACTGAACTGAGCACTCTACCACTGAGTCACATCCTCAAACATTTTTTATAAGGTCTTGGTAAGTTGCCTAGGCTGGTCTTGAACTTGGAATTTTCCCCATTTTAGATTATACATATTTTCATAAGTAAGACTGGCTCATACTTTTATTAAGTTTGAGATCAAGGTTATGAAAGCCTCAAACTATTTCAGACACTATTTGGTTTTCTTTTTCTTGAGAGAAACTGCAGAAGACTAGAATTCTTTTACCTTGAATGTTTGGCAAACATTCAAAGCTGGGATCCCAGGCATATGCCACAGTGCCCAACTGTCTTGGAGAGTTTCTGATGGTGTGGATTTGATGGTAGCACTTATGTGATATTGTTTAATGGGTTCTGTTTATCATAGGAAATAACTATTGTAATTACAACAGACCCCATTAGCTGGGTATAGAGGCTTAATCATATCATATTCAGTATTTTTAAGGAAGAGAAAGGAAAACTACATCATAATGGCATTGGTACATGGCAGGAGGTACATGACATCTGTTTGTCTTTCCTTTTGATTTTTTTTTTTTTTTTTTGGCACCGAGGATTAAACTCAGGGGCACTCGACCACTAAGCTACATCCTCAGCCCCATTTTGTGTTTTATTTAGAGACAAGGTCTCACTGAGCTACTTGGCGCCTCGCCATTGTTGAGGCTGACTTTGAACTCGGGATTCCCCTATCTTAGCCTTCCAGAGTGCTGGGATTATAGGCGTGTGCCACTGTGCCCAGCTTTGTCTTTCCTTTTGAGATATTATTAACAATTGTTAACATATAGATGCATTAATTTATGAGGGGTAAAAAAGGATGATATTCTATTATTATTATTCCCTCATTTATTAGCTGAAAGACTATCAAATAGATATTCCCTTTAATCTACTTCTTGGTTACCCAGTAGTACAGATAAAGACAGATCCTTCATTTCCTTTATTGACCAGTCCTCAGAATAATACATTGGTTCACTACAATACTCTGGTGATGACCAATTCATTTTTTTTTTTTTTTTTTTTTTTTGGCACCAGGGACTGAACTCAGGGGCACTCGACCACTGAGCCACATCCCCAGCCCTATTTTGTGTTTTATGTAGAGACAGGGTCTCACTGAGTTGCTTAGTGCCTCGCCGATGCTGAGGCTGGCTTTGAATTCGCGATCCTCCTGTCTCAGCCTCCCTAAGTGCTGGGATTACAAGCGTGAGCCACCGCGCCTGGCTACCAATTCATTTTTAAAATACCATTATGAATTAATGAATTTTAATATTGGGTTTGTTTCAAATAAAAAGCTTTTTTTTTAAGGGCTGTGGATGTGGCTCAGTGGTAGAGGGCCTAACATAGAACAAGGCCCTGAGTTTGATCCCTAGCACTGTGAAAAAAAAATAAAAAAACTTTTTCTATATCTCCTTTAATCTGTTAATATAACAAATTGTATCAATTGATTTTCAAAATTAAGCCAACCATGTATTTTTAACAGAAACCTCAACTTGGCATTGGGAGCAACTGAAAAAAAATATTGTTTGATTCAGACTGCAAATATTTTGTTCAGGATTATACATGTATTCATAAGTAAGACTGGCTCATACTCTTAAGTTTGAGTGTCAAGGTTATGAAAGCCTCAAACTGATTCAGACACTGTTTACTTGGTTTTGTCTTAAGAGACTGCTGAAGATTGAAATTCTTTTTCCTTGAATGTTTGGCAAAACTTTTTGTAAAACTGCCAGGACTCACTGCTTGTCTGTTTTCTAAAGTTTTTTAAATTGAAAAGTATACTCAGACATACACAGGGAAAGTTCATAAATGATAAGTATAAGAGCTTGATTCACGGTCACAATAGCAGTTTCACCCTCCCATACATCTCTTCAGCCTGACCCTGAGTTTTGTAAGAGATCTGATGAGTCAATGGGAGCAGTAAATACATTAAAATACCTATAGTCTGTTGAAAGGAAAAGCATTTAGCAGGTCTGGAAGATATAAATCCAATTCAGCAGAAAAGTTTGCAAGCAAGACTCTTATAAATTCAAGTTAGCAGACAAGGCAAATTTTACCTACTAGACCAATTTATTGTAAAGGAGGTTTTTATACAGCTGGATTGATTTGTTGTGGTGCTGGGGATCAAACCCAGGGCCTTGTGCATACTAGCAAGTGCTCTACTAGTGAGCTATACCTCTAGCCCTGAGACCAGGGTGGTTTTCATAAAAGCTACCAATGCTTTTTCTGAGAAAAAAAAAAGCTTTTTTAAAAAACAGCAAAAAATAATCTTTTAGTATTTTTTTTTTTTTTTGGTACTGGGGATTGAACTCAGGGGTACTTGACCACTGAGCCACATCCCCAGCCCTATTTGTGTTTTATGTAGACACAGGGTCTCACTGAGTTGCTTAGCGCCTCGCCGTTGCTGAGGCTGGCTTTGAACTCTCAAATCTCCTGTCTCAGCCTCCCTAAGTGCAGGGATTACAGGCTTGCACCACCATGCCCGGCATCTTTCAGTATTTTGATCAGTTTAGTAATGGTGGAGCTGCATCAACTCCTAACTGTCCATTTCATTAGTAAAGACTTTCCCCACCTCCACCTCCTCCTGTCAGATAATAAATGACTAACTTCTCTGCCTATCAGGTATGTATCAGGAACAGAAGCCATTTAATAGTTTAGGGGAAAACATGTGCTTTTCACGGTCTGGCAAAATGAATGAAAGCTTAACCATTCCTGATTTAACTGTGAAATTTTTACATAGAAGAAACTAATTTTTGAGCAGCATAAACAAACTATCCACTATGAAAGTAAAAAAGGGCCAAAATTTTAGCTCAGTGTAGAGTGCATGCCTGGCAGGTGCAGGGGCCTGAGTTTGGGTCCCAGTACTACAAAACAAACAAACAAACAAACAAACAAACAAAAGAATAGTGATATCCCCAATACTCCAAGGCTAGGATTAGAATATGTCTTGATTTTTCCATGTTCATGTCAAAACATTTGCTTAATAAATATATATTAGGTGCCTGGAATGTTAGGTACAGTTCTAGCCCATATACTCACTCAAAAGAATGAGAGTTAAGATCTCATTACCTCTTCTCATTAACTCAAGGTCTCTTCTAAGCCCTTAGTATAAAAACAACAAAAAGGATTTGGGAGGCTAAGACAGGAGAATCACAAATTCAAAGCCAGCCATAGCAACGGCGAGGTGCTAAGCAACTCAGTGAGACTCTTTCTCTATATAAAACACAAAATAGGGCTGGGGATGTGGCTCAGTGGTCGAGTACCCCTGAGTTCAATCCCTGGTACCAAAACAAAAACAAAAAACCAAGAGCAAAAAGGAGTATCTAATTTCTTCAACTAACATTCTTTAACTTTTATAAGCAAATGAGCCAAATCAAGTACTTTCCCTACTTTGGACTTTCTGATAAAACATTTTCCACAGCTTTTTTGCACATATTCAACCAGCTAAAAGTTTAGCAATGTATAAATCAAAAAACTCACAAATACACAAACAACTGTTAATATATTAAAAGTACTTAACCTCACCCATAATTAAAGTATAAATAAAAACTCGAAATGTCATCTTTACCTATTAGTAAAAATAAAAATTTAAGACTGTTAACACCAACTCTTGATAATAGAGAGCAAAGCATTCCTCCATATACCTTATTGGTGGAAGCTTATGGTGACTTATCTTTTTGAAGATGTACGTACCCTTTGCTTAAGTAATTCTATTGTTAGTAATTTATCCTAAAAATGCACTGGCAATGAGATTACAAGGATACAAGTACAATAATCTTATTGCAACATAATTTTTAACATAACACACCTAGAGATGACCTAAACACTCCTGAAGACTGAACTGACTGAGTAAAATTACAGGAAAAGAGCACAGTGGTATACCATCCCAGCCCATGTTTTGTTTTTTGTTAAATATATATATTTTTTAGTTGTAGATGGACATAATACTTTTATTTTATTTATTTATTTTTATGTGGTGCTGACGATCAAACCCAGTGCCTCACACATGCCAGGCAAACGCTCTACCACAGAGCCATAACCCCAGCCCTTATTTTTATATTTTAAAAATTTATCAGTTTTGGGCCGGGATTGTAGCTTAGTGGTAGAGCGCTTGCCTTGCATGCGTGAGGCACTGGGTTCGATCCTCAGCACCACATAAAAATAAATAAATAAAATAAAGATATTGTGTCCATCTACAACTAAAAAAATATTTTAAAAAATTTATCAGTTTTGAGATTTTGTGAAATTCTTGTCAAATTATAAGTTTGATACTATTTAAATAAGCAATATCTGAAGGAAATCCTTGCACTTCCATAACTTGTTTCACAGATAAGAAACTGGGACACTAATTTCTATGGGTTACTTAAGGCCATGCTATTTATGAAGTACTTTCAGTAATCAAAATAAAAGTGGTCAAAAGACCAAGAAAAATATAAAACGGGTAAAGTAGCTATGAAGTCCATGATATTACAAAATATTATATTTTCTTTTCAACGTTTCTTGGAAAAAATAAGTTGTAAGCTTAGAGTACTTTTTTTTTTGGTACTAGGGATTGAATTCAGGGGCACTTGCTCAACCACTGAGCCACATCTCCATCCCTATTTTATGTAGAGACAGGGTCTCACTGAGTTGCTTAGCGCCTCACCGTTGCTGAGGCTGGTTCTGAACTCACGATTCTCCTGTCTTAGCCTCCCTAAGTGCTGGGATTACAGGCTTGCGCCACCGTGCCCGGCTTAGAGTACTTTTTAATATAACTAAATTGATTTTAGTAATCAATTACAGAAGTCGTTTCCTAAAGCTTACCAAATTGGAAAGAGAAACAGTAGGGAAAAAGCTAAAGAGTGAAAAGCAGAAAAGGAAGAGATCAAAAATAGAATTAAAGAAGAGAATAAGTACTGTCTATTAGTACAAATGGGTAAAAAAGTGATTTTAGAGTGTCAATTCCCATAGTAATACTATACCTAACAGCTGGCTGTGTTCCCCTGTGATGGAGTTCTGATTCGGGTCTGAAAAACAAACAATTGAAAAGAAAAGAAAAAATGAATGATCAAAACAAATAATTTTTAAAAATTCAGCAAAAAAAGTCAACCAAGAAAACAAAAATAAAAAACTTAAACATTAATGAAAAGGATAATAAAAACAGAATGAGCTATAAAAACTGATCACATTCTCAAAAAGTTAAACACTGAATTACTAAATGACCTAGTAATTCCACTTCTAAGTGTATATGCACCCCTACCAAAAAAAGTGAAAACAGGGACTCAAATACTTATATGATAAAGTTTATAGGAGCATTCTTTACAAGTCAAAAGGAGAAACAACCCAAGTGTCCTCCAACAGATGAATAAACAAACAAAAAAAATATGTGGCATAAGCACAGACTGGAATATTCAGCTATAAAAAAAAGAATAGAATTCTGATATATGCTAACACATGGATAAAACTTAAAAACACTATACTAAGGGAAATAAGCCAGACACAAAAAGACAAACATTGCATGATTTCATTTATATGAAATGTTGATGAAAGGCAAAATTACAGAGACAGAAAGAAGATTAGGGCTTAACAGAAGTTGGGTAGAATGCACTAAGGAATGAATGACATTGCTTGATGAGTAGAGCTGCTGTTTGGGATGATGAGAAATTTAGGAAATAGTGAGTAGTAATGGCTGCACAATACCACAGATGTAATTAATGTCACTAAATTGTATACTTAAAGTAGTCAAGACCCAGGCCCAGGCCCAGGACCCTCTGGGGACCCCTGCGGGAGCCCGGGCCTAAGTGACGCCCAGGACTGGCTCCCCACTTTCGCGCCAGAGCCCCTGATGACTGGTGGGAGCACAGGCCAATGCCCAGGACTGCCTCCAGGACAGCCACAAAACTCAGGCCAAGGTCAGGCCTAGGATGGTCCCCACAGGCATGTGTGAGAGCCCAAGCCCAGGACTGCCCCTGCACAGAGTGGAGGTCCATGTGTTCCCTCTCTTCCCATATCCATGTTGGGACATTGCAATCATTGCCATAGCTTTCTCCATATAGTAGTCTCTACCTTGGCACAATAGACAGGGCCTAGAAGCAGCAGCTAGCCACAGCTCAGCACACCATAGCGCAAGATCTCTGATCAATCAGCCCAAAGCCATTGTAAGTCCCACCCTTTCAGCCCCATCTCTGAAAGTGTTTGCATCAATATTGGGCCACCCCCACTGCTATCTTGAGTTACCTCCACTACTGCTGCCACCATCTTTAGTGGCAGTAGCGTCCATCTGGGGACACATGTTGGGGACTGGAAGTAAAACTCCAAGGTGAGGTACGTGTAATCTGTAGGGTCACTATAAGATTATAGGATAGAAGACACAAAACCTCAGATCAGCACTGCAAGGAAGGAAGACACAATCAACATGAAAAAACAAGGGAAGAAAGTACCCTGAGCAAACCAAGATACTACAATAACAGAATCCATTGACAGTGCAGTTGATGAAATGTCAGAGAAAGAATTCTGAATGTACATAATTAAAATGATCTGTGAATTAAAGAATGACTTAAGTGAACAACTACAGGCAAAAATTGATCATTCCAACAAAGAGATAAGAGAACAAATAAAGGCAACCATTGATCACACCAACAAAGAGATAAGGAAACAAATACAGGGAGCAAAAGATTGCTTCAAGGAAGAGATAGAGACTGTGAAAAAAAAACCAATCAGAAATTCTTGAAATGAAGGAAACAAAAAAATAAAAAACTCGATGGAAAGCATCATCAACAGACTAGATCACTTGGAAGACAGAACCTCAGATAATGAAGACAAAATATATAATCTTGAAAATAAAGTTGACCACATAGTGAAGATAAGAAAACATGAACAGAAAATCCAAGAATTATGGGATAGCATCAAAAGACCAAATCTAAGATTTATCAGGATAGAAGGAGGCAGACTTTCAAACCAAGGGAATATACAATGTCTTCAATGAAATAATATCAGGAAATTTCCCAAACATGAAGAATGAATTGGAAAATCAAATACAAGAGGCTTACAGGACACCAAAAGTACAAAGTTACAACAGATCTACACCAAGGCACATTATAATGAAAATGCCTAGCAAACAGAATAAAGATAGAATTTTAAAGGCTGAAAGAGAGAGGAATCTGATTACATATAGGGGGAGACCAATTCAAATCTCAGCAGATTTTTCAACCCAGACCCTAAAAGCCAGGAGATCCTAGAAGAACAATCAAATTCTGAAAGAAAATGGATGCCAACCAAGAATCTTATATCCAGCAAAATTAAGCTTCAGATTTGATGATGAAATAAAAACCTTCCATGATAAACAAAAGTTAAAAGAATTTACAGCGAGAAAGCCTGCACTACAGAGCACTCTTGGCAAAATATTACATGAGGAGGAAATGGCATATGACTTACCCAAACTGAACCAGGAGGACATACACAACTTAAACAGATCAATTTCAAGCAAAGAAAGAGAAGACGCCATCAAAAGCCTACCAACCAAGAAAAGCCTGGGACCAGACTGATTCTCAGCCAAGTTCTACAAGACCTACAAAGAAGAATTAATACCAACACTCCTCAAATTATTCCATGAAATAGGAGGGAACCCTTCCAAACTCATTCTATGAGGCGAGTATCACCCTAATAGCAAAAACAGATGGACATATATCAAAGAAAGAAAAGTGCAGACCAATATCACTGATGAATATAGATGCAAACATTCTCAATAAAATTTTGGCAAATTGCATACAAAAACATATTAAAAAAATAGTGCACCATGATCAAGTGAGGTTCATTCCAGGGATGCAAGGTTGGTTCAACATATGGAAATCAATTAATATAATCCATCACACCCAACAGACTTAAAGAATCATATGATTTTATCAATTGATGCAGAGCAAGCATTTGACAAAAACAGCACCCTTTCATGTTCAAAACACTAGAAAAACTAGGAATAGTAGGAACATACCTCAACATTGTAAAAGTTATCTATGCTAAAATGAAGGCCAACATCATCCTAAATGGAAAAAAATTGGAAGCATTCCCTCTAAAAACTGGAACATGACAGAGATGCCCTCTTTCACTACTGCTATTCAACAGTCCTTGAAACATGAGCCAGAGCAATTAGACAGATGAAAGAAATTAAAGGGATATGAACAGGAAAAGAAAAACTCAATCTATCATTATTTGCCGATGACATAATTCTATACTTACGGGATCCAAAAAGTCTCACCAGAAAACTTCTAGAATTAATAAATGAATTCAACAAAGTAGCAGGATATAAATGAAACATGCATAAATCAAATTCATTTCTATACATCAGCAATGAATCCTCTGAAAGAGAAATTAGGAAAACTACCCCATTCAAAATAGCCAAAAAAAAAGAAAAAAAAACCTGGGAATCAATTTAACAAATGAGGTGAAAGACCTCTACGATGAAAACTACAGGACACTAAAGAAAGAAATTAAAGAAGACCTTAGAAGATGGAAAGATCTCCCATGTTCTTGGATAGGCAAAATCAATACTGTCAAAATGGCCATACTACCCAAAGCGCTATATAGATTCAATGCGATTCCAATTAAAATACCAATGTCATTCCTTATAGAAATAGAAAAGACAATCATGAAATTCATTTGGAAGAATAAAAGACCCAGATAGCCAAAGCAATCCTTAGCAAGAAGAGTAAGCAGGAAGCATCACAATACTAGACCTTAAACCATACTACAAAGCTATAGCAACAAAAACAGTATGGTACTGGCACCAAAATAGACATGTAGAGCAATGGTACAGAATAGAAGACACAGAGACTAACCTACATAAATATAGTTATCTCATACTAGACAAAGGTACCAAACATGTACATTGGAGAAAAGATAGCCTCTTCAACAAATGGTGCTGGGAAAACTGGAAATCCATATGCAGCAAAATGAAACTAAACCCCTATCTCTCACCATGCACCTAGGAATTAGACCAGAGACCCTGCGCCTAATTGAGGAGAAAGTAGGCCCAAATTTTCATCACGTGGTATTAGGCCCCAACTTCCTTAACAAGACTCCTACAGTGCAAGAAATAAAATCAAGAATCAATAAATGAGATGGATTCAAACTAAAAAGCTTCTTCTCAGCAAAAGAAATAATCAATGAGGTGAACAGAGAGCCTACATTCTGGGAGCAAATTTTTGCCACACATACATCAGATAGAGCACTAATCTCCAGGATATATAAAGAACTCAAAAAACTTAACACCAAAAAAACAAAAACCCCAATCAATAAATGAGCTGAGGAGCTGAAGAGATACCTCTCAGAAGAAGATATACAACTGATCAACAGACGTATGAAAAATGTTCATCATCTCTAGCAGTTAGAGAAATGCAAATCAAAACTAAGATTTCATCTCAAACCAGTCAGAATGGCAGTTATCAAGAACAGAAACATGAGACAGGAGAATCGCGAGTTCAAAGCCAGCCTCAGCAATGGCGAGGTGCTAAGCAACTCAGTGAGACCCTGCCTCTACATAAAACACAAAATAGGGCTGAGGATGTGGCTCAGTGGTTGAGTGCCCCTGAGTTCAATCCCCAGTACCAAAAAAAAAAAAAAAAAGAACAGAAACAATTTTAAGTGTTGGCCAGGATGTGGGGGAAAAGGCACACCTCATACATTGTTGGTGGGACTGCAAATTGTGCAGCCAATCTGGAAAGCAGTATGGAGATTCCTTAGAAAACTTGGAATGGAACTACCATTTGACCCAGCTATCCTACTCCTCTGTCTGTACCCAAGGGACTTAAAAACAGTGTACTACAGTAATGCAGCCACTTCAATGTTTATAGCAGCTCAATTCACAATAGCTAAACTGAACCACTCTAGATGCCCTTGAACAGATGAATGAATACAGAAAGTGTGGTATATATACACAATGAAATATTACTCAGCAATAAGAGAATATCATGCTAAGCGAAGTAAGCCAATCCAAAAAACCAAAGGCTTAATGTTCTCTGCTTAGTGGATGCTGATCCATAATGGGGGAGGGGGCATAGGAAGAAAGGAGGAACTTTGATCAAAGGGGAGGGAGGTAGGAGAGGGGAGGGACATGGGGGCAGGAAAGATGGTGGAATGAGATGGGCAACATTGCCCTAGGTACATGTATGACGGCACATATGGTGTGACTCTACATCATATAACCAGAGAAATGAAAAGTTGTGCTCCATTTGTGTACAATGAATCAAAATGCATTCTGCTGTCATGTATACCTAAGTAGAATAAATATTTAAAAATGTGGTCAAAATAGTAAATTTTGTATTTCTTAATTTTGCCACAAAAAAGTCAAAAAAAAAAAAATCAAACTTTCCCCTGCAAGTTTCCACAAAGTAGGATGGTGATTCAGAGCCTATGATGCCAGTAAAGCCAGTGGCAATAAACTGAGTTCCTAATGCAAGAGCTATTGATAATCATCATTTAACATTCAACTACTTGCTTAAAGACTTGAAAAGCATTAAGGGCTAAATATGGAAATATCTGAGTTCTACCTTCCTCAAAGATTAAATCTCTTGAGAGACTGAGGATTACATCTGGTTTCCTTGAATGTGTGTGAAGGAATACAAATAATTGTAGACTGAAGGGGTCTATGAACAATAGGGAAAAATTACATCTTTATTTTCACTAATTTCTAATTAATATTTTCTGAATTTATGATGTAGACAATGAACTACATAAAAGTACCTATGATTTCATCAACAATAAATACCAGATATTTTTATATCACATTATTGCTGTTTTAGAAAAATTTCAAATAACATTTTCCATGGCCCATGTATATGTTTTATATATAATTTAATTAAATCTAATACTTTAAAATATACATCCCAAGGCTGGGGACATAGGTAAGTGATAGAGCAGTTGCTCAACATGTGTAAGGCCCTGGGCTTGATCCCCAGCACTGCAAAATATTACTTAATTCAAATATGCATTCTAGACAAAAAGAAATAATCAGAATAGTTAATAAATTCTGTTTTCTGATGTCTACTATAGTACACCTTACAAACTTTCATCAAGGAAGAAATAAGACAGACACCAGATTTCTAACACTAAAGTTTTACATGCTATGTGAACATTTAAAAATATAATCTCAGAGGATTTTCTTCTTTAATTTGGTTTTGAAAAAGAGGAATTCCAGGGCTGGGGTTATGGCACAGTGGTAGTATGCCCGCCTAGCACACGTGAGGCACTAGGTTTGATCCTCAGCACCACATAAAAATAAAAAATAAAGATATTCTGCCCACGTACAACTAAAAAATAAACATTAAAAAAAAGAAAAGAAAAAGAGGAATTCCAAATTTTCTGTCATGTATACCTGACACATGTTGTGCCTCGCCAAACACACCAGCAAGTGAATTTTCAGCTTTTAAACTCATCTCAATAAAAAGTACTGGGTTTTTTTTTTTGTACATAAGACTAAGTAGAAATAACAATTCTACAGTAAGCTGATATATTAGATTCTCCCCCTTCTCATTCTCTGGTAGGGGAAAAAACTAGGCAGGTGTGTAGGTGGTATGAAGAAAAGCAGAGAAAAAAAGCATAGAATTTTAGAAATGGAAGAACTCTGGTCATCAACTAGATCTACTTTAGTGACTCTAAAGGAAAAGCTGGAGTGGGGTATCATATCATGTATTTTTCCTCTTAAGATTCTGCCAACACCCCTTTTTCAAGATTTTGATTCCCAGTTATCAGTTAATGAGAATGTCTTGTATCTGCTACGTGTGCTGGAACAGAAAATGCTGAAATCTTTAATATTTTTGGCAAAATTAATGCCGGGGTTAATGAGTGGTCAGACATATATATTTACAGTACTCCTAAAGGAGAAAGGTTAGATATGTTGTCCTTTTTTCTTTTTTCCTTTGGCAGTGCTGTGGATTGAATCTAGGGCCATTTCCTAAATGACAGGAAAATGCTCTAACACTGAGCTATACACTAGCCCAAAATACTGTTATGTTCATACTTCTTGACACTTTGTATTTATAATTTTTTTGTTCTTAAAGTAAAACAGCCTAAAACAAGTTATATGGAATTCATGGAACGTATTATGTGAATAGATAGCTCAGGCAGAGTAGAATGGTTTTAGGGAGGAAAATAAAAATGACTTTAATTAGAAAGAATTAGCTCATTTCGTACTACATAATATGCATGTCTTCTGAGCAATGCATGATGTGTGTGCATTCTGCAGTCAAGCCAGGACTCTTCCTTTGAACACCCTCTAAGTAGAAAAAAGTCTTTTGTGTAGTTCCCTACAAGTTCAACTTAGAGTTTTGTTTTTCATTTATTGTAATTAAAGGCTTTCTGAGCAACGTTTACTTGTTACTTACTTGGTAATTTGAAAACTAATCTCTAAGAACCCGAAAATCATTCAATATATACTTTTTTTTTTTCCCACAATGTATCAGTTATTTAATGAGGTTCTTGGTAAGAAATTTAGAACACCAATTTGTGAGGATAAATTCCATTTGTTAGAGCAAAAACGGATCGCATGTAGCCCTGGAGCTGAGGAATGGCTTTGATTTTGGGCAAAATTTGTGAGTCCACAGCTTTCTGATCAACCTTGCGCTGCTCTGTGATCTCGTATTTCTCTTTCTCTGTGTCGAAGATCTCACCTTCCTGGTGTCTGGGCTTCCGCAACTTCTTCTTCTTGAAGTAAGCATCAGTGAGGTGTTTTGGGATTTTCACGTTGCTGATATCAATCTTTGTGGAGGTGGCAATAACAAATATCTGGTGTGTTCTATGCAGAGGAACTCTATTAAGGGAAAGAGGTCCTGTCACAAGTAGCAAGCCACTGCTCAGCTGCTTCAGGAAAACCACTCTCTTGCCTCTGTGGCGCCCAGTGAGGATGATTAGGATGGTCCCCGGAGTGATGCTGGCTCGCAGTTTCCTCACATGCTGACTGAAGGGTTTCTTGCCGTGGCTCAACAGCTTCCGTGGCACACCTTCAGTCGGATAGTATCTAGGCATTTTGTGAAGCTTAACCACCCTGGTACCACCGTTTTTGTCACCACCAACTGGTTTTATGACAGTAGCAAGAACTTTCTCCTTCTTCTTCTTCTTCTCAATCTTGGATTTAGCAGCTGAGTACTTCCTCTTGTACATGGCCTTTCGGGAATACATAGCAGATCGGGAGTATCTGCCTATTCCTCTAACCAGGACAGGGTTTCGGCTGCAGTGGGGCTTCCCTTTTTGGGGTTTCTTATCCGTAGGGTCTTCCTTTTTAACTTTGCCAACAGCATCCGCCTTTTTGGCTCCGGGTTTCTTCTCCTTAGTGTCTGGCTTCTCAGCCTTTTCACCCGCCATCTTGCAAGATGGGAAAGAGCAATATATACTTTTTTAAAAAGTGAAAACAGCAAATCTGGGAGTAAACAAGCTCATGAACCCACTAGAACGAAAATAGCCATGACTTAAAAAATCACAGTTGAGGCTACTGTGAATGGGATGGTTTTCCTAATTTCTCTTTCAGCTGATTCATTGTGGGAGTACAGGAATGCAATTGATTTATAGGTATTGGATTCTGTATCCTGCTACTTTGCTGAATTCATTTATGAGTTCTAGAAGTTTACTGGTGGAAGTTTTTGGGTCTTCTAAATATAGAATCATGTTATCAAGCAAACAGATAATTTGAGCTCTTCTTTTCCTATTTGTGTCCCTTTAATTTCTTTCTTTTGCCTAATTACCCTGGCTAATTTCAAGGATTATGTTGAATACAAGTGATGAAAGTAGGCATCCCAGTCTTGTTCTTGTTTTTAGAGGGAATGCTTTCCATTTTTGTTCATTTAGAATATTAGCCTTGGGTTTGTCATACATAGCTTTTACAATGTTGAGGTATGTTCTTTCTATCCCTAGTTTTCCCAGTTTTCTACACATGAATGCATGCTGTATTTTGTCGAATGCTTTTTCTGCATCTATTAAGAAAATTATGTGGTTCTTATCTTTAAATCTATTGATATGATGAATTACGTTTATTGATTTCCTTATGTTGAACCAACCTTGCATCCCTGAGATGAAATCCACTTGATCATGGTGCACTACCTTTCTATTGTCCTATATCTGAACTCTCCCATTTATCATTTTTCCTGCCTATGTCACTGGTAAGGAGACACCAAGTTTGCTTAAGACTGGGAGTTGTCCTAAATATTACTCAAAATTACATTTATTTTAACCAAATTATTTCTGTAATAGGAGCCATGTGCTGATATCTATTTTTACACTTCAATGGCCTAAGATACATCTAGGTTATAATATAACCAGGTTATAATTAGAAGCCCCAGATACCCTACAAATCAAAATGATTGTTCCAATAAAAACAACAACAATACAGAAACAAATACTTTTTATTAACATCAGGTAGATGCAATCATAAAAGTGAACTGAAAATATTTCCTAAAACAGTAAGGATTTTCAGTACTAATTTTATAAACAGGTACTTGCTTAATACATTTATCCTGGGTAAATGGTAAGGAATGAAGATTTAATTTAGTTTCTTGCCATGCACCTTGGAGAAGAGAGAAAAAAAATATTGTGGGTAATACTCATTTACAAAACTACTTTTATGAAGTTTTTTTGAAGGGCTTTATTATTTTCCTTTGATTGCACATAGGAACAGCTTTTTCAGAATTTTCTTTGAGAATATCTTCACTTACCATTTATAGTGAAGAATTTGAAGTAAATTAAAGGTTAGTCTATATCTTGCAGCTCAAATTCAGCACACAAGTCTTGATTAAACCCATTGATTTCATTTGAATAACACTGTCAATTAAGAAACTGTAGGCATGACTAAATGTATAAACATCAGTACATTTACAATATTATCCTATTGGCTATATTATCTAGATACACAAATCATTTCAAGATACCAAACATCAGCCTTGAGTGGTGGTGCACACCTGTAATCCCAGCACTTTGGAAGGTTGAGACGGGAGAATCCCGAGTTCAAAGCCAGCCTCAGCAATGGCAAGGCGTTAAGCAACGCAGTGAGACCTCGTCTCTAAATAAAACACAAAATAGGGCTGGGGATGTGGCTCAGTGGTCAAGTACCCCTGAGTTCAATTCCTAGTACCAAAAAAAAAAAAAAAAAGATAACCAACCCCTGTAATGTATTTAAAATTTTCCAGACTCCAACTTTTTAAAAAACTAAAGCATCATCATCTTAAGAAATCATTTTGACTCAATTAGGCAAAGATGATTAAAGATGAAACCAAAAAGAACTGACATTACTATTCAATTTACTAGATTCTGCCTCTCAGCAAACCTATACAGGACGGTTCTCTAAATGAGAAAACAAGTTGAAATATGGTAAAATCTAAAAAAAAAAACTATTTTTTTAAGTAGTTATTGTACTTTATTTTTTTCATATTTAATTTATTTATTTGTTCTATTTAGGCTTACATGATAACAGAGTGCAATTTGATTCATTGTACATAGAGGATAACATATCAATTCTCTACTTGTAAGTTGTATAGAATCACAACATATATACAGTCATACATAAAGTTAGGACTATGGTGACCATCATATTCCACCACCCTTATTATCCCCATGCCCCATCCCTCCTTACACCCCTGTGAAGAGAGTTCCACCATTGTTCCCATGTCCTTCCCCACATTATGGATCAGCATCCACTTATCAACGAGTACATTCGGAATTTGGTTTTCTGAGATTGGCTTACTTCACTTAGCATGATATTCTCCAACTCCATCCATTTACCTGCAAATGCCATAATTTTATTCTCTTTTATTGCTGAATAATATTCCATTGGGTATATATACCACAGTTTCTTTATCCAGTCATCTATCGAAGGGCATCTAGGTTGGTTCCACAGTTTAGCTATTGTGAATTGAGCTGCTATAAACATTGAAATGGCTGCAGCACTGTAAGTACACTGTTTTTAAGGATTCTGGGTATAGACCGAGGAGTGGGATAGCAGGCTCAAAGGGTGGTTCCATTCCAAGTTTTCTAAGGAATCTCCATACTGCTTTCCAGATTGGTTGTACCAATTTCAGTTCCACCAGCAATGTATGAGTGTGCCTTTTTCCCCACAACCTCGCCAACACTTATTGTTGTTTGTATTCTTGATAACTGCCATTCTGACTAGTGTGAGATGAAATCTTAGGGTAGTTTGATTTGTATTTCTCTGACTGCTAGAGATGTTGAACATTTTTTCATATGTCTGTTGATTGATTGTATATCTTCTTCTGTGAAGTTTGTGTTCAGCTCTTGGGCTCATTGATTGGGTTGTTAGTTTTTTTGGTGTTAAGCTTTTTGAGTTCTTTATATATCCTGGAGATGAGTGCTCTATCAGATGTTTGTGTGGCAAAGATTTGTTCCCAGAATGTCAGCTCTCTGTTCACTTCATTGATTATTTCTTTTGCTGAGAAGAAGTTTCTTAGCTTGAATCCATCCCATTTGTTGATTCTTAATTTTACTTCTTGTGCTATAGGAGTCTTGTTAAGGAAGCATGGTCCTAATCTGACATGATGCAGATTTGGGCCTATTTTTTCTTCTATTAGGCGTTGGATCTCTGGTCTGATTCCCAGGTCCTTGATCCACTTTGAGTTGAATTTTGTGCATGGTGAGAGATAGGGGTTTAGTTTCATTTTTCTGCATATGGATTTCCAGTTTTTCCAGCACCATTTGTTCAACAGGCTATCTTTTCTCCAGTGTACGTGTTTGGCTCCTTTATCTAGTAGAAGGTAACTATGTAAGTGGGTTCATCTCTGTGTCTTCTATTCTATAACATTGGTCTACGTGTCTATTTTGTGCCAGTACCATGCCGTTTTTGTTACTATAGCTTTGTAGTGTAATCTGAGGTCTGGTATTGTGATGCCTCCTGCTTCACTCTTCTTGCTAAGGATTGCTTTGGCTATTCTGGGTCTCTTATTCTTCCAAATGAATTTCAGGATTGCCTTTTCTATTTCTATAAGGAATGACATTGGGATTTTAATTGGGATTGCATTGAATCTATATAGTGCTTTGGGAAGTATGGCCATTTTGACAATATTGATTCTGCCTATCCAGGAGCATGAGAGATTATTCCATCTTCTAAGGTCTTCTTCAATTTCTTTCTTCAGTGTCTTGTAGTTTGCATTGTAGAGATCTTTCACCTCTTTTGTTAAATTGATTCCCAAGTATTTTATTTTATTTTTTTTGAGGCTACTGTGAATGGGATAGTTTTCCTAATTTCTCTTTCAGAGGGTTTATCACTGATGTACAGAAATGCAATTGATTTGTGGGTGTTGATTTTTTTTAAATTTTTTTTTTAGTTGTAGATGGACACAATGTCTTTATTTTATTGCTTTGTATGTGGTGCTGAGGATCGAACCCAGGGCCTCACACATGCGAGGCAAGTGCTCTACCACTGAGCTACAATCCCATGGGTGTTGATTTTATATCCTGCTACTATGCTGAAATCATTTATTAATTCTAAAAGTTTTCTGGTAGAATTTTTTGGATCCTCTAAGTATAGAATCATGTCATCTGCAAATAATGATAGTTTGAGTTCTTCTTTTCTGATTCGTATCCCTTTAATTTCTTTTGTCTAATTGCTCTGGCTAGTGTTTCCAGGACTATGTTGAATAGCAGTGGTGAGAGAGGGCATCCCTGTCTAGTTCCTGTTTTCAGAGGGAATGATTCCAATTTTTCTCCATTTAGGATGATGTTGGCCTTGGGTTTAGCATAGATAGCTTTTACAAAGTTGAGGTATGTTCCTTCTATCCCAAGTTTTTCTAGTGTTT